>WBNM01008561.1:53474-63494 GCA_013399055.1 Ramphastos sulfuratus | reverse complement strand
CAGAGCAGAGTGGGGAGGAGAACACATCCCAAGAAGTTCTGCCTGTCTAAAAAAGGTCCAGCATGGAAAGACTGAAACCCACAGCAATGAAGTGTGGTAAAAACAACCTGCAGCTTCAGGCCAGCACAGAGAAGGTTCACTCTGGCAATGCCAACCAGCTTTGGGGAGAGCAAACTCACTTTGCATTATTGTGTTTGTCATCTTCTGATAGCTGACCTGTCTTCACCAGGTCATAGTTGATACAACCA
The DNA here is from genome assembly GCA_013399055.1 of Ramphastos sulfuratus. Classification (NCBI taxonomy): domain Eukaryota; kingdom Metazoa; phylum Chordata; class Aves; order Piciformes; family Ramphastidae; genus Ramphastos; species Ramphastos sulfuratus. Next base: position 63,246 of record WBNM01008561.1, on the reverse strand, counting down.
GGTTGGATAGCATCAATTAAATCCACAACTGCCAGGCTTGTGCTGATGGTCTTGTCCTAGAGAAAACAGAGAGGCAAAGGTGAATGTCTAATCCCTAAAGCATCCTTCTCTCACCTCTAAGCACCCTTTCCACCTCAACTGGGCTGCCCTGCAACATGCAACAGAGGAAGCTTTAATCAGGTCACTTCAAACAGCAGCCTGAGTGATGACTCCCAGCTGGATCACAGGGAAAACCAAACTGCTGCTTCACCACTGGTAGGAGCATGAGGTCATTGCTGCAACTCACCTCAAGAGCCCTGATAATGCAAAGCAGCCAGCAGGTCTCTCCCCTCTGAGCAGACCCCAAGGGACAATGCTCACCAGCTCCTGCCCTTATGCTTGCCATGGGGGAGAAGAGAGGCTGAGGGCAGAGCTCATTGCTCTCTACAGCTGCCTGAGAGGAGGTTGCAGTGAGGTGGGGGTTGGGTTCTGCTTCCTTGTATCAGGTGATAGAAGGAGAGAAAATGGCCTGGAATTGTGCCAGGGCAGGGTTAGGTTGGAGATGAGGAAAAATGTCTTTGGTGCAAGAGTGGTCAGGGATTGGCACAGGCTGCCCAGGGGGGTGGTGGAGTCCCCATGCCTGGAGGTGCTTAAGAAACCTGTGGCCATGGCACTTGGGGCCAGGGTTTGATGGCCATGGTGGGGTTGGGTTGCTGGTTGGACTGGATGATCCTAGAGGGCTTTTCCAACCCAAACAATTCTGTGATGATCTCAGCCCCCACCTCTGCCCCACAGCCCAACCATCCTCCCCTCCTCTACCCTAACCCATCTGCTCTCTTGCCCCAGTGCTATTCCCTGCTATGGGCAGTCCAAAAAAAGCTTCCTCTCTGGTAGCCTGAAGCCACTTGGATCTCAGCAGAAATTGAATCCTGTCCTGTTTAAACCCCTTTCTGATGCTCCTCTAGCCAAGGAAATACTTTTTGGGCACCCCTCTCCTTTTGGATGCAAGAGAGGAACTTGAACCTTGAAGTTCTGGATGGAGGTGGACTTGCCAGCTTCTTTCAGGGTCTGGTTTACCCAGCTGACTATAATGTCATCATTTGCTTTCTGGCCATCACCCAGGTCCTCCAGGACATTCAGTGTGTACCTGAGAAGTGGCAGAGAGAAAGAAGATCAGGCCAAATCCCTGGTGAGGATGTGGCCAGGATGCTCTGTGAGCTCATGGCAGCTTGGGAAGTCTTTAAAGTCTTTTTTTCTCCCCTTGGTTATAGTTTAAACTCCTTTAGCCAAAAGGAACCAGCATCTTTCTTCTCTGATGTGTGATTTCTGCCAAAGCACTCAGTCTTTCCAGCCTGTCAAAGCCTTTAATGTGAGCTCCAAGAGTTGCCTGGGCTCAGGGGACCTGCCAAACTGTACTGCCACTGATCCAGAGGGATAAGACATCACCTAAAGAGGTGTGGATCAACTTCCAAATCAGCATTCTGACCCCCACTACCAAATGAGGAGCTACTTAGCAGCTCTTCTGCTGATTTCTTTGCATCATTTTAGAGTTCTTCAGAAACAGCAAGGAAAAGGCCAGTCAAGTTCACCCATTGTTAAGTTTTCTCTCTCCCCCCACATTCCAATCCCCAAAGGGGATTATTTATAAAGCAGCCTTGGGAATGTTTCTTTCTCTCAATTTCCAATCAAAAAAAAAAAAAAAAAAAAAAAAAGAAAGAAAAAGAAAAAACAAACAAACAAAAAAATAGACCAGAAAAGTTGTGGAAATGTCCCTGCTTAGGGTTTCTGCCCATGTGCAGGTGAGACAGTGGTAATGCTGAGTCAGCAGGATGCCCACAGATCCACCAGCAGCTTCTCTGCTGCTCTCTCCTACACACAACCAGGATCAGCTCTGCCACAGTTTTGTCCAGCTGCAAGGCCCCTAAGGGCAGAAAGCTTTACAGCCTTTCTTGGTAACCTGTTTCAGTGCTTCAGTGCTCTTGTGGCAAAAAAAAAAACCCAAACCCTTTGCCAAACTCTGTGCTCCAGTCAGAGCATCCCCACCTTTGAGACAAGTCTTACCTCCTCATCAGCTGCCAGACTAAGGCTAGCGTCAGGGTGGGGTTTCCATCATTCAGGTCCTGCCCTCCAATGCCAACCAGAGAGAACTTAGCTGGATGCTTTCCCAGGTCTACAGCATAGTTACAGTTTTCTAGCTGCACACACAGGGAACAAAAAGAGTTTTTTAAACAGGGAAAGCACTCCCAGGTACCACTCACTCGTGCCTGGAAGTCTCAAAGGAGGAATTTTTAGGGTGCAGAGCTTCTCTTTTTCAAGCTCCTCCTGCAATTCTTACCTTCTTCATGTTTGCTCCCAGCTTAGGGTATGGAGGCTTGTTCACCTTATTCCAGTCAACAGGGACCTTGATCTTCTCATACAGCTGCAGTATTACCAGTGCATCTTGGAGATCACTGAAGGGGGAAACACCAGCTAAGGTCACTGCTTCAAGACTGCAAAGTGCCCTGACACACTGAGAGTTGTTAATGACACTTCACAATGGTTGCAGCTTCAACAGCTCTTAAATGAAGCCCAGCACAAAGAAGGGCATGGAATTGTTCTAGAGGAGGCCACCAAGATGATCAGAGGGCTGGAGAACCTCCCCTATGGGGACAGCATGAGGGAGTTTGGGCTGTTCAGTCTGGAGAAGAGAAGGCTGCAGGGAGACCTTAGAGCTGCCTTCCAGTGCCCGAAGGGGCTGCAGGAGAGCTGGGGAGGGACTTGTGACAAGGGCTGGGAGTGTCAGGATGAGGGANGAAGGTGATAGGACAAGGGACAATGGCTTTGAGCTGGAAGAAGGGAGCTTGAGACTGGAGATGAGGATGAAATTCTCGAGAGTGAGGGTGGGGAGGCACTGGCTCGCAGCCATTCACCACTCAGCCTGGAGTTGTGCTTGGGATTGTATCTCCCACTCCCTCCCATCATCATCCTTTCCCAAGCTCTGCACTGTGAGTAAGAGGATCCCAGTGTGGGTACAGGTCAGGTGTGCCCGAGCTGTGTCTCTGCCAGGAGCTGGCACTCACCCATAGAGGTGGTTCACGTGGGGGTTCACACCCAGGGAGTTCATCCAGTTGCGGAAGGTGCGCTCCTCGCGGGTCTCTCCTGCAGCAGAGAAGGCAGGGTCATGCCACTCCTGCAAGCTCAGAGGGCCTCAGAGCTTTCCACCTTGCAAGGCAGCACAGCTCACTGATCAGAGCAGAAAATGGGAATCTTTGCCTACAGATTCTTTCAGAGCGAGAAAGTCGCCCTGATGCCTGCTTTTGGATTCCAGTTCGACTTCTCCAGAGCCTGCCTTTGGCACCTGATGCCAGGAAAAGCAGCAGGAAGCTCTTTCCCATGGCTGTTCCCATGCTTGGGCGCCAAGGCAGCCAAGCCCTAACCTCAGTTGTGGCAGCAACCAGAGCTCCCACAAATGTCTTGCTGCATTGCTGAGGTGCTCCTGCCCATCACAGGGAAGGGCAAAACTTCCTAGCCCTGGCATGAGGACTGACAGGGGATTGCTGAGGTGCTCCTGCCCATCACAGGGAAGGGCAAAACTTTCTATCCCTGGCATAGAGATTGAGGAAAGGGATTGCTGAGGTGCTCCTGCCCATCACAGGGAAGGGCAAAATTCCCAGCCCTGGCATGAGGACTGACAGGGGATTGCTGAGGTGCTCCTGCCCATCACAGGAAAGGGCAAAATTCCCAGCCCTGGCATGAGGACTGACAGGGGATTGCTGAGGTGCTCCTGCCCATCACAGTGAAGGGCAAAACCTCCCAGCCCTGGCATGCAGATTGACAGTCTGCTGCCTTGCTGCTAACAGCTTCAGGCTCCACATCAAGGTCAGAGAAGCTAAACATGCTGCCAAGTGCCCTCCTCACCCACCCCAGTGTGTCAACACCCACTGCAGCCTCCAACCACAGCTGGTACTTCAGCGGAGACCCCTCCAGTGCACACAGCCTCCCGTGCCCCCCGGTGTTGGGGCATTTCTCTGCCAGCCACATTGGGACTGGCAAGGCCCTCACCTTCCAGCAGAGTCCAGTCGATGTCCTGGTTTTCAGGTTTGGTGAGTGCTGGGTACTTGTTGAAGAGGTTGGCGACGAAGGCCAGGTTGAGCTTGGGGTTGCCGCTGACCACGTCAGCCGGGGTGACGAACTGCCGGCAGCCCAGCCGCTCCGCCTGCTGCAGCATGTACTCTGCCCTCCTCAGGTCGTCCTTCTCCTGCCAGGGAAGGGGGCAACAGCAGGCATGGAAGAGGTCAGGAGACAGGGCAAAGCAGATGGGAAGGCCCTGACTGCTGCGTGGGGGGATGCCGCCAGACGGAACCGCCGAGTTAGTAGCGGCTGGAAGAGACTTCTGAGCTCATCGAGTGCAGCCTGTGCTGTGAGCTAACACTGGCACAGTGAGCAGAGACTGGCACTGAGTGCAGGACTCTGTGTGCAGTCACAGAATCACAGAAATCACACAATGCCAGGGGCTGGAAGGGACCTTCAGAGATAATCCAGCCCAAGTCCCCTGCCAAAGCAGGGGCACCTAGAGCAGATCACACAGGAACACATCCAGGTGGGGTTTGAATATAGAATCATAGAATGTCAGGGGCTGGGAGGGACCTCCAAAGCTCATCCAGCCCAAGCCCCCTGCCAGAGCAGGGGCACCTAAAACAGATTACACAGGAACACATCCAGGTGGGGATTGGGTATCTCCAGAGAGGGAGACTCCACAACTCCCCATGGCAGCCTGTTCCAGGGTTTTGACACCCTCACAGGGAAAAAAAATTCCTCTTCAACCCTCTGGGCAGCCTGTGCCAGGGTTCTGGCACCCTCACAGGGAAAAAAAATTCCTCTTCAACCCCCCATGGCAGCCTGTTCCAGGGTTCTGGCACCCTCACAGGGAAAAAAAATTCCTCTTCATGTTTCTGTGGAACTTCCTATGCCTCAACTTCCACCACTGCCTCTTGTCCTGGCATTGGGCATCACCCAGCAGAGCCTGGCTCACCTCTTGGCACTCACCTTGCACACATCTCTCTCTGTGTGAGAGTTGTCCTGCACTGTGCCAGCAGTGCAGCCATCCTGTGCTTTGGACAGAAGCAGTGCAGCGCAGCCCCTCCTTCCTAGGCTGGTGCCAGTGTGCCAGTCAAACAGCTCCAGCTCTGATGGGTGCCCTCCACCCACCCCTATCCTCCACTCTGTAAGGTCTTCCTGCACCTGACACTGCTGATCTTTCCTGTAGTTGTTCACAGAGGGAACTGTGGCACACAGGGGACACTTCTGCCCACCCCACAGTATCTCTGGACCTCTGTGGGAACTATTTCAGCATGGTGTCCCCTGTGGGTATCCAACAGTGAGTCTGGGACTTGTGATTGGCAGAGGAGCAAATCTGGCTCCCAGATGGAGCCAACCCACAGATGCTTCCTCAGTTATGTTTGTTAACTGGCAGGCAGTGACCAGGCCTGCACCAAGCCCTCATTTAGCTCACACTTGAGATGTGCCCAGGCCCACTGACACTTTAGCTGCTCCCAGGTTACTCAGAAGTCAGAGGGCAGTGCAGGGCACAGGTGGTGTGTGGCAGCAAGAGAGGACAGCCTGAACACTTACGTTGAAACCCGACATGTTAATATCGATCTGAGGCTCTCCTTCCTTCTGCCCTTTGGGTGCAATTTGATTGAGGAGGTGGAAATAGGCTCTGGAATCCTGGAAAGAGATGAAAAAGAAAAGCTTCAGATCTCCCCCAGGGCGATGAACACAGCACAACAGTTCACTGCAGGCTCATTTTAACAAGTCACTGTGCACGGCTGTGTACCTTGACTGAGTTACCAAAATCTGTGAGCTTAAAGGAGAGCACAAGGGAAGGAATCCAGGCAGCAGGAAAGGAAAGAGAAAGGGAAGAGGTTAGACATAGCCAAGCTGAAAATGAATTGTTGGAAGCTGTCTTTGCTGCAGGCACTGGTGTCACAGCCACCTCTCTGATGGCTGAAGGAGGCAGCGACCCCATGCTGCTTGTTCTCATGGCCCCCACTGCCAGGTACCCCAAGGCAGCCCTAACCCCTAAAGAAGGCTACAGCCAACAATGACAATGGCCCCACAGAGACAAAGCTGAAGGTCTTCTCCTGTGCCTATCCATTACCTAGAACACCTTCAAAGAGAGAAGCCAGGGACTGGCACAAACCAGGAGAGGCAAATAGCTGCAGTAATTATTCATCAGCTACAAGTCCTTTCAGCCCTCAGCACTAAAAAGGACCTCAGCATGTCCTCACAGCCTATAGGTTGCACCAGAGAAGCCAACAACTATCAGCAAAGCTGCTGAGCAGTTGTGAAGCTGGAAATGAGAGTGACCATTTGTGCATGCATGCACGCACAGAGGGGAGCTCTGGGATCCCCCAGGCACCTCAATCACTTTTCTTTCCATCCCAACAGCCACTTAACCCTCAGTTCTCTTTCTCCTCCTCAAAACTCCTGGCTATGTGAAGAGGGCTCCAGGAATCTGCTGAGATCAGCATCCAAACACTCCCCATTGACCAGGAGTCACCATCCTTCACTTCTACACTAGTGCTGGTGAGAAAAAGGCCACCCCCTCAGGTGGTAAAAAGAGCTCTAAATCCCTGCACTCCCATTTGCAGCCCAGTGTAGAGAACAGGAGGATTTGTTTCCCTGATTTTGCCAGCCCTGTGCAGGTGAGGAGAGCTCTCAGTACCTTGATATCTGAGCTGAAGTTACTGATCTTGTGCCAGCCTGCGTTCTCCAGGTGGAAGTTGGCCCATCTTAGGAGCAGCTCTTCTGGGGAGAGTTTCATAAGGTCCTCCAGATTTTCACCATCACGAAGTAAGGCAGCCAGTGCTGGGAAAAGAAAAAAAAAAAAAGGCTTGTGAGGGGAAGGAAGGAAGGAGTTTTCCAGAGGGAAACCTGCACAGCAGCATCAGAGTTACAGCAGCATCTCAGGGGGAGAAGGGGAGGACAGTACCAATCAAGCCAAAACAATCTCAGTATTGGTGAAGTTTTCCCAGCTTAGAAAACTGTGTAACAAATATTTTCCATTTTCCCACAGAACAAAATTCATAGAATCATAGAATGGTAAGGTTGGAAGGGACCTCAAGGATCATCTAGTTCCAACCCCCTGCCATAGGCAGGGACACCTCCCACTAGTACAGGTCACTAAAGGCCTCATCCAGCCTGGTCCTGAACACCTCCAGGGAGGTTGTGGAGCACAGAAGCACAGAATGTGATCAAAGATCACATTCTGTGCTTCTGTGCTCCACAACCTCCCTGGGCAACCTGTGCCAGTCTCTCCCCATCCTCACTCTCAACAATTTCTTCCTCATCTCCACTCTCAATCTCCTCTCTCCCAGCTCAAAGCCATTTGCCCTCATCCTATCACTACCAGCCCATGTCAAAAGACCCTTCCTGGATTTCCTGAAGATGTGTAGCTGTCTATCATCAGCAAGCAGTTTTTGCCACGCCCCACCAACACACTTATGTACCTATGGCTGAAGCACAGCAGGAAATCCTGCCCAGCCCAAGGCATCACAAAGCAATGTGCTCCTTCACACCACAAAGCTTGGGCCAAGTTTTGGGACTTAGAGACTTCAGTCAGTTCTCCAAGGCTGACATCACTGAGACAGCACAACCCAACCCCCTGAACCTGGCTGTTGAGCACTCAGCTTGCCACAGACCCTGAGGAACCTGGAGGTGAGCATCCCCCTTTCAGCAGAGGAGGGAAGAGGCAGTGGCAGGCTGTGAATGACAATGTTCATAGAATCATACAATGTCAGGGGCTAGAAGGGACCTCCAAAGTTCATCTGGTCCAGCCCCCCCTGCCAGAGCAGGACCACCTAGAGCAGATCACACAGGAACACATCCAGATGGTTCCTGAATGTCTCCAGAGAGGGAGACTCCACCACCTCCCTGGGCAGGCTGTGACAGTGCACAGTGAAAAAAAAATCTTCCTCAGGTTCCCATGGACCCTCCTGTGCCTCAACTTCCACCCATCCATGCTTTGGAAGTGATCACTCAGAGCTTCATAGACCTTTGATCAAGTTTGAGCTCACCCAGAGCTCACAATCCTACTACTGCTGCCAAGCCACTGCCACCAACCCCTATCCACATAACTTTTAAACATCTCCAGGGACAGTGACTCCACCACCTCCCTGGGCAGCCTGTGCCAGTGCCTAATTGCCCTCTCTGGGCAGACCACTTTCCCTCCACACTCCCTTCATTGCCCTTCCATTTACCTTCATTTCTGCTGAGCTCGATGTCGGCGAACAAGCCGATCTTAATGATCTGCCAGAGAAGCCCAAGGACCAGGTGGGGTTTCCCTTCCCTCAAATCCTCTGCACCAATATTGACGACATGACAGCCAATGGCAGATGCAGAATTCAGTGCCAGGTTCAGGTTCTCCTGTGAAGAACACAGCTGGGTGAGACACGGCCAGGGGAGATGCTGCTTTGCCTTTCATCTAGCACCAGAGAGCGGAGATTTCTCCCTCGATCTTGCTCCGACAGCAGTGGCTTGGAGGAAAGGCTCCCAAAGTCACTCTCCAGCTGCAGTTTTGAACCCAGAGCTGTGGTGGCAGCAGGCTGAATCAATAAGAACTGTAGCAGGCACCAGGGTTTAATTTCAGCCTCTGGTATTGGGTTTCAGCCTCAAAGAGTTAGTTGGCATCTAGCGGTGTCAACAAGAATAAGGCTGGAGAAGTATTAAGCGATGGGCACGGACACATCTCAACAGCACCCTGTGGCACTGCAGAACCAACACCATCACCCACAGCCTGCTGCAGAGGACCCCCACAGCAGCACCAGCTGCACCCACTTCACCCACCTTGCCAGGAAGTCAGCATTTTTACCTCCTGAACTGCCCCCCACAACACTGCCAACCATGTGCAGCTCAGAGCTGCCTTTAATTATTCAATGCGAGTTCTAAACCCTGCTCCTTTCCAGGCTTCCACGACCATCCCTGGAGCCACCAGGTTGTTGGTAGTTGTTCTGACTGCCAAATTGCAGCACAGAAATACCTGAATGATGAATGGGGTGAGTTTCTTCTTGTTGATTGCTCTCTCATCAATGGTGTCCGGAACAGAAAGATTGATCATTTTGCTGGTAGGAAGAAAAAAAAAACCAAACAACACAAAAACAAAACCCACAACCAATATTTAATCACCATTTCATATTTCACCTCAGCAAAACTCAAAGCACTCTCACAATACCCACCCATAGCACATTTCCTTTTTTTTTTTTTTCTTTTTGGTGGGGCTTTATTTTGAAAATCAAGGTTGTGTAAATCAGGAGTTAATATTTACATGCTCCAGAATGTATTTGTAACTAATAGCTAAGGCTGAAACCTTAAACAAGCTTCCTGGGCCACTCCTGATCTCAGCTGCTGGAGCAAGAGGAGCACATGAATTAATCAGAGGGCAGGCATTGAACTGGTGAAGCCTTTTTGCTCTGGTGATATCCACTGCAGAGGTGTTTCCTCCTGTTGCAAGGATGTCCTGCTGCTGGGCAAGGGGAAGCTGCTGCAGAGCAGAGCTCGGTGGGAGGCACAGCAGTGCAGCCAGCTTGGAGCCACCAAATAAACCTTGGCAAGGGTTTAGTTGATATTCTCAAGTGCTTCCTACTCTGTGCCTGAAGTGCTGAAGGACTTGAGGCTGGGGGAGGGTTAAAAAATAAAACCAAAAAGCCAAACAAAGGTCACAAAGTAGAGGAGAAGAGGGAGAAGGGGGGAAAGGAAAAGAGAGGGAGAAGGGGAGAAGGAGAAAAGAGGGGGAGAAGTGGGGAAAGGGGAAAAG
>WBNM01008561.1:36575-47912 GCA_013399055.1 Ramphastos sulfuratus | reverse complement strand
GAGGTGTCCCTGCCCATGGCAAGGAGTTGGAACTGGCTGAGCTTTGAGGTCCCTTCCAACCCAATCCATTCTATGACTCTAACTTGTCCCCAGCCCCCCTTGCCTGTTCCCTGGCACTCCTTGTACAAAGGGAGTCTGCATCCTCCTGGCAGCCACCCTTTGGCCCATGGTGATAAGGTCTGCCCTGAGCCTTCTCTTCTGCAGGCTGACCTAAGCCAGCTCTCCCAGACTTTGCCCATGTGGTAGGTCTGCCAAGTCCTCTTCCACTCCCTTCCTTAGCTTTGTCTAAAAGGGGTCCCCCAGGCAGCTGGGAATTCAGGAACACCACTTACGTAGACAAACTCTTCAAAACTGATCTTCCCATCCTTATTCTTGTCACCATCAATCATGAGCTTCTGGATGATCTCCCTCACTTTGTACCCAGGGAGAGGCAGGTTGGCTTCCTTGAAGAGCTCGTGCAGCTCATAGTCACAGATGAATCCATTGCTGTTGAGGTCTGAGGAAGAGAAAGGACAGGAGAAGGTTTCAGGAACATGCCAGTACCCTTACAACAGCAGCCCCAGAAAGCAGGGCAGAAGCACAGCCCTCAGGCTCAGGAGTGCTTTGTAGGGAGCAACCTGTGCACCAGGGATGTCTACAACAGGTGGGGGTAAGCAGGAATCTCCTCATTTGGCTTGTCACAGCATAGACTCACAGCATGATAGGGGTTGGGAGGGACCTCTGTAGATCATCCACTCCAACCTCCCTGCCCTGGGCAGGGCACACAGGAACACATCCAAGTGGGGCTTGAAAGTCTCCAGAGAAGGAGACTCCACAGCCTCTCTGCACAGCCTGCTCCACACCTCAGGCACCCTCACACCAAAGAAGTTTCTCCTCATATTGAGGTGGGTTCCATTGCTCCTTGTGCTATCACAGGACACCACTGGAAAGAGCCTGGCCCTTTCTCCTTGACACCCTCAGATACTTGTAAACATTGATCAGGTCTCCTCTCAGTCTTCTCCAGACTAAACAGCTCCAGGTCTCTCAACCTTTCCTCATCAGACAGATGTTCCAGTCCCCATCATCCCTCTGTTGGACACTCTCTAGTCTACCCCTGACCCTCTTGAACTGGGGAACCCAGAACTGGACACAATACCCAGCTGTGGTCTCACCAGGGCAGAGCAGATGGGGAAGAGAACTTCCCTTGCCCAGCTGGCTACACTCCTCTTGAAGCACTCCAGGCTACCACTGGCCTTCTTGGCAACAGCCACCAGGGCACATTGCATACCCATTTTGGGGCTACACTGTGGGGAGCATTCATCTGGGACTCCCCACAGGGTGCTCATACCCAAGTAGCAAGGCTGAGAGATGCACTGCTCAATGGGCACCACCAAGAACATGTCAGGAAGCACAGGTGAGTGCCAAGCACATCCCCAGAGAGGATCTAAGCTCATGCCAAGAGATCTTTCCATCTCTGGGCAGCAGCAGCTTTAAAGCAGAGCTGAGCAGAGTGGCACTCAGCACACACAGAATCATAGAACCAGTCAGGGTTGGGCAGGGTTACCTCACACTAGATCAGGCTGTCCAGAGCCTCATCCAGCCTGGCCTTAAACACCTCCAGGGATGAGGCTTCCACCACCTCCCTGGGAAACCCATTCCAGGCTCTCACCACCCTCATGGTGAAGAACTTCTTCCTAACATCCAGTCTGAATATACCCATTTCTAGCTTTGTTCAATTCCCCCCAGTCTTATCACTACCCAACACCCTAAAATGTCCCTCCCCAGCTTTCTTGTAGCCCCTTTCAGACATTGGAAGTCCACAAAAAGGTCTCCTTGGAGCCTTCTCCTCTCCCACCTGAACAATGCCAATGCACAAAGCAGCAGCATTAAAGCAGTCACCTGTACGAGCCCCCAGCGTTATTTCCAGCACTACTCCAGAGCCAGCACATGAGACCTTGCTGGGTGTCTGTGAGAGTCTGATCATCTCTCCCTCGTTCAAATCAACAAAGATAAAGATTGCCTGTGTTAAAGATTGCCCAGATTCCTGGCCAAGAGCTCAGGGATGCTAATCAATAGCCATACAGTGTCTCTCTGGACTTCCTGGGCTCCAGCCTGGTTTGAGTGCCCAGGATGTGACACCTCACACCAGCTACCCTGCAGAGGAAAGGCTTCTGTGTATTTGGGTATCATAGAATGGTAAGGTTGGAAGGAGACCTCAAGGATCATCTAGTTCCAACCCCCTGCCATAGGCAGAGACACCTCCCACTAGCACAGGTCACTCAAGGCCTCGTCCAACCTGGCCTTGAACACCTCCAGGGAGGGAGCAGCCACANTCCAGAGCACCTCTACCAGAACACCACCACCAGAACACCTCCCTGAGCACCTCCATCAGAGCACCTCCATGAGCACCTCTACCAGAACACCACCACCAGAACACCTCCATGAGCACCACCACCAGAGCACCTCCACTGAAACACCACTACTGGGGCACCTCCACCAGAAGAACTCAAGGAACAACTCCTGCAGAACAACTCCACAGAAGGACATCCTTGGGCCAGGCACACATCTATCTCTCTCTCTCTCTCTTCCCCCATCTTCAGATGATGGTAATATAATCCCTGCTCTGTTCCTTACCTGCTCTTCTCTTTTTCTCCCTTGTTCCCTTTCCCTCTATCCCCTCTTCCCTCTCTCCCTCTCTTCCCTCTCTCCTCTCTTCCCTCTCTCCCTCTGTCTTGTTCAATTTTATCCTTCAGTAAATAGTTGTGTGGTGCTCTCTGGTCTCGTTTGCATCTTCATTTCACAACAGGGAAATCTAGAAGAACAAATCTTGCTCCTCAGGACAGAGATACTGTTAATCTCTGTTCTCCAGACCATGACAGTGTCCTGCACCAGGGCCAGCCTCCAGGCAAGAGGTGGTCTAAAACCCCTGCCTAACAAAGCCTGAAGTGGTGTCCAACAGCTGCCAGAGGCTGTTGGAACAGAAGCTGTCCCAAACCAAACCCTCTGGCGCTCATCCCAGAATTACCAATGGAAGAAAGTGAAGATGGTTTTAGCAGCTGAGCTCCAGGCTGGATTCACTCTAACCTGCCTGGTGGAAAGCAAACTACAGCACATCAGAAGTTTCCTGTTTCTCCTGAAAGATGCATGCCTGCCAGGGCAGCAAAGCCAGGGAAGGGCAGGGCAGAGATGTGCTGCACCATCTTCTGCCCATCTGCTGGTGCTGCAGCAACCAAAGCCCAAGGCTGCTTCCAGCCCTGGCTCAGCTTCCTCCAGACAAGTCCTTAAAATAGCTGAAATAACAGGATGTGAGGGGAAAGTAAGCCACACGTTGCCTTTTAAGGAGAAAGGCTGAGCAGGACACGCTCCAGCAGGATCACAGAGCCCTGCAGGGGTCAGAGCATTGTTCCCCACCTTGCAGCAGCGAACAAAGTGTTCAGCTCTGGTGGGGTTCTTAAGTACTTGGTGTTTCCAGAAGAAGAAGAAGAAGATGCTTATCTCTGCTGTTGGAGCAGGGAGAAGGCAAATAAACAGAGCAAGCCTGCAGATTCTGCTCTGCTATGCCTCCCTACCCAGGGCCACCCTTTGGTCACATTCACACACCCCTGCCCTGTGCAGCAGGTTCAGAAATCTGCTGAGATCTCAGAGTCACAGAATGGTTTGGGTTGGAAAGGATCTTAAAGATCATCCAGTTCCAAACCCCTGCCGTGGGCAGAGACACCTCCCACCAGCACAGCTTGCTCAAGGACTCATCCAACCTGGCCTTGAGCACCTCCAGGGAGGTTGTGGAGCACAGAAGCACAGAATGTGATCTTTGATATGTGCTTCTGTGCTCCACAACCTCCCTGGGCAACCTGTGCCAGTGCCTCCCCGCCCTCACTCTCAAGAATTTCATCCTCATCTCCAGTCTCAAGCTCCCTTCTTCCAGCTCAAAGCCATTGTCCCTTGTCCTATCACCTTCTAAAAAGTCCCTCTCCAGCTCTCCTGCAGCTCCCTTCAGGTCCTTGAAGGCTGCACTAAGGTCTCTCTGGAGCCTTCTCTGCTGTAGGCTGAACCCAATTCCCTCAGCCTGTCCCCACAGGAGAAGTTCTTCAGCCTTGTGTTCATCTTTGTAGATGAACTGCTCCAGCAGTTCCATGTCCTTCTTGTGTTGGGAGATCAGAACTGGATGCAATGCTCCAGATGAGGTCTCCCTGGGCAACCTGTGCCAGTCTCTCCCCACCCTTGTTCTCAACAATTTCTTCCTCCTCTCCACTCTCACTCTCCCCTTTCCCAGCTCAAAGCCATTGACCCTCATCCTGGCACTCACAGCCCTTCTCACATTCCCTCCCCAGCTCTCCTGGAGCCCCTTCAGGCTGCTCTAAGGTCTCCCTGGAGCCTTCTCTTCTGCAGGCTGAACAGCCCCAACTCTCCCAGCCTGTCCCCACAGGGGAGGTTCTGCAGCCCTCTAATCATCTTCATGCCCACCTCTGGACCTTCTCCAGAGCTTCAATGTCATTCTTATGCTGGGGGCACCAGAACAACCTGCTCTTCTGCCACCACCTTGCAGGTCATTCAAGGCCTAGCTGGTTCTCATGCCCCACTTAATCCCTTTTCTCAGATGCCAACTTGATCTTTTCCCCATTGCCGTTTGCCACTTGGATAATCTCCAATACAAACACCTGGCCAAAGGATGCTGGGAGCTGCTTATCTGCACTGTAGCTGACTTTAGTGCTAACCTCAGACCATGGTTGCTCACAGAATGACACAGAGTCACACAATGGTGTCACAGGGTTGAAAGGGACCCCTTGAAGACCATCTAGTCCATTCCCCCTGCTAGAGTAGGACAACTCAATCACCCAGAAACATAATCCAAGTGGGTTTTGAATGCCTCCAGAGATGGAGACTCCACAACCTCCCTGGGCAGGTTATCTTCAAGTGTCAGGGAGGGCCAATGGGAACAGAGTACACAGGAACACACAGAATCACAGAATTGTCAGAGCTGGAAGGGACCCCAAGGATCATTCAGTTCCAACCCCCCTGCCATGGGCAGGGACACCTCACACTAGATCAGGTTGCTCGGAGCCACATCCAGCCTGGCCTTAAACGCCTCCAGGGATGAGGCTTCCACTACCTCCCTGGGCAACCTGTGCAAGTGTTTCACCACCCTCATGCTGAAGAACTTCTTCCTAACATCCAATCTCAATCTACCCACTTGTAGTTTTGCTCCATTCCCCCCAGTCCTATCACTACCTGACACCCTAAAAAGTCCCTCCCCAGCTTTCCTGTAGCCCCTTTCAGACATTGGAAGGCCACAATAAGGTCTCCTCAGAGCCTTCTCTTCACCACCTCACTGCCTCCCAGCATCCCCACTCCAGATGTCCCACTCTGGCCCAGCTGGTCAAACACACATGATGAGCTGAAGTCTCATCCACTGGCACCTCCAGTGCAAGGAACCTGCCCCATGCTAGAGTTAAAGCAGGTCTCCAGGGACCCCATGTAGCTGCACATGGAGTGGGGCATGTCTTGGTGGGCACAAAGAACCCCATGAGATGCTTCCTGCTCCCCACATTTCTTTTAGCAGATCCTGGAAGCCAATTAGCTGAGCTTTGCTCTAGCCATGCTCCTCAGCAGCATTCCAGTTTTCCAGGAAGCTGTGAGATGAAAGAAAGGCTTCATCTGAAGCAGCAGCCTTAGTCTAACTTTCTTTCCCATTAACTAGAGGTGGCATTAGGAGCTCCAAGTGAAAGTCACTCAGTTAGTGACCAGTTCTATGTCCCAGGGCAAAAAAAAAGGCTCCTTTAGGCAAGAATAAAAAGGATGAAAGCATCAAAGACACTCCTGACAGGCAGGTCCCACAACAAGGCACACCAAACAGAGGGCAGCTGAGGAACATCAGACCTCATCTCCCTTGTGGGGATGTCCAGACTAATTATCACATTGCTCAGCTAATAGCCAGGTCTAAACACTGCTTTTATCATTTAAAACCAAGCCAGGACCCACCTCCTGAGCAGGTTAAGCTGGTTTCCTAAAACAAATCCAGATCTGCCTTGGGTTTCTCCATCTTTCCAGTGCAAAGGCAGCCACAGCCAACCCCATCTCAATCATTTCCCCACATGCTAGTGACAAAAAGCCAGCACATTCCAGCCAAGTTAATAATCTAAAGCTTGTCCAAGGAGAGAATAGGCTTCCTTACATCCCAGCTTTATTAAGCCTGGCACTCAGGGACACAAGAGGCAGCCAGAAGCACAATGGTCACTCAGGTCCTTCTGCAGCAGCTCCCTTCCACCTGCTGGAAAAGTCTTGGGAGGAGGGAGAGGGAACTGCAGATCTGCTTTAGCTTCTCCTCCCCCTCTACTCTGCCCTGGTGAGACCTCATCTTGAGTTCTGCCTTCAGTTTGGGGCTCCCCAGTTGAAGAGTGACAGGGAGCTGCTGGAGAGGGCCCAGTGGAGGGCTATGAGGATGATGAGGGAACTGAGCATTGCCTGATGAGGAGAGGCTGAGGGACCTGGGGCTGCTTAGTCTGGAGGAGACTGAGAGTGGATTTAATCAATGTTTATAACTATCTGAGGGCTGGGGGTCAGGAAGGGGGGAGCAGGCTCTGTTCACTTGCTCCCTGGGATAGGACAAGGAGCAATGAATGGAAGCTGCAGCACAGGAGGTTCCAGCTCAACACAAGGAGGAACTTCTTGACTGGAAGGGTCCCAGAGCACTGGCACAGGCTGCCCAGGGAGGTTGTGGAGTCTCCTTCTCTGGAGCCTTTCAAGGCCTGTCTGGATGTGTTCCTGTGTGCCCTGAGCTAGACTGTCTGGTCCTGCTCTGGCAAGGGATTGGACTGGATGATCTCTGTGGATCCCTTTCCAACCCCTGACATTCTGTGACCCTGTAAAATGCAGCTGGAAGTGAGTCCCAGCAGGGTGCACTGCTTCTTGACCATCAGCTGCCTTGGAAATTCCTGCTCCCTACAGCCTGCAAACTGAACTTGCTCTGACAGCTTTCTGAGCCACTTTGCTCAGCCTGCACAGATGAGAGGCAACAACCAGCCTGTGTTTGTAGCCAGTGCTCAAGCAAAGCTGTCCAGTGCAGAAAGCAAAACATTGCCTCTCATCACTTGTGCAATTCATTCCTGGCCTGTGCCAGTCCTGGGTGTGGTGCCTCAGCTGCTTACACTGACCTCAGCACACAGTGCTCAAGTCCCCCTCCCGTCCCACCCCTTGCTGGCTTTTCTCTGATCCTCCACTAAGCCATCTCAAGAAACTGAATCAGCAGAAAACTATTTTCTCCATGATGTCTGTTTTCTGCCCCTTTCAGACTTCCTGAAGCAGCTTGCCAGGAGACTTCTGCAATGCCAGGGCAAGGGCACCTGGGAAAGAACAACCCCAGGGAGCAGGATAGGTTGGGGACTGAGCTGTTGGAAGGCAGTGAAGGGGAAAAGGACCTGGGGGTCTGGTGGATGGGAGGATGAGCATGAGCCAGCAATGTGCTCTGGTGGCCAGGAGGAGCAATGCCAGTCTGGGGTGGATTAGAAGGGCTATGGTTAGTAGGTCAGAGAGGTTCTCCTGCCCCTCTGCTCTGCCCTGGTGAGGCCACATCTGGAGTACTGTGTCCAGTTCTGGGCCCTCCAGTTCAAGAGGGACATAGAACTGCTGGAGAGAGTCCAGCACAGAGCCACAGAGATGCTGAAGGGAATGGAACAGCTCTGTTAGGAGGAGAGCCTGAGGGAGCTGGGGCTGGGAGCTTGGAGAGGAGGAGCCTGAGAGGTGACCTCATTCATGTTGATAGAGATGTGCAGGGTGAGTGCCAGGAGGCTGGAGCCAGGCTCTGCTGGGTGATGCCCAGTGACAGCACAAGAGGCAATGGTGGAAGCTGAGGCATAGGAAGTGCCATGGAAACATGAGGAGGATTTTTTTCCTTGTGAGAGTGACAGAGCCCTGGAACAGGCTGCCCAGGGGCATTGTGGAGTCTCCCTCTCTGGAGATATTCCAGACCTGCCTGGATGTGTTCCTGTGTGATCTGCTCCAGGTGCCCCTGCTCTGGCAGGGGGCTTGGACTGGCTGAGCTTTGGAGGTCCCTTCCAGTCCCTGACATTCTGTGATGCTGTGAAGGGCAAAAGCTGGAAGGCAGCCTGAGCAGCTGGGGCTGTGCAACCCCTCCAGCATGACTGGGAGGTGATGTGGGAGGGAGGTGAGACCTAGTGAAGAAAGAGCCACCAGAGGGCAACACAGATGCAGTGCAGCCACAGGGCACTGGGTTGTCACCACAAGCTGCTCCCTAATGCCCAGGTCCACAGACACTGCTAAGGCTTTGCCTGCAAGCTGGCCAAGCAGAGTGCCTCAGGTGCACCTGCCCAAACCAGAAAGGGAGCAGCTCCATTTACCATCTGCAGGGCTCAGCCACCCTGCCCAAACCAACATCATCCAAACCAAGTACCCTGCAAGCCCTGAAGTGCTGCCTGGGTCAAAGGAATGCAATAGAATCATGGAATGGTTTAGGTTGGAAGAGACCTCAAAGCTCAGCCAGTGCCAAACCATAAGCAGGGACACCTCCCACTAGAACAGGTCTCGTCCAACCTGGTCCTGAACACTTCCAGGGAGGTTGTGGAGCACAGAAGCACAGAATGTGATCTTTGATCACATTCTGTGCTTCTGTGCTCCCCAACCTTCCTGGGCAACCTGTGCCAGTGTCTCACCATCCTCACTTCTTCCTTACATCCAGTTTCAATCTCCCCTCTGCCAGTTCAAACCCATTCCTCCTCCTCCTGTCATTACCAGACCTTGTCAATACTCCCTCCCCAGTCCTCCTGTAGCCCACTTCAGATCCTGCAAGGCCACTCCAAGGTCTCCTCTTCTCCAGGCTGAACTACCTACTGGGATACTTCTTCTGCCCTCAGGAACCAGCAAAACCCACCCTAGAGCAACAGGGCAAGGCTGTTTGCCAGCACTCAGTGACTTCCAGACTGCCAGGGTCCCTTCCTTTTGTGCTCTCTGTCTAGAAGTGAGAAGGCAGAAGCAATAAGGCTGCCAAGGCACTGCTTGGCAGAGAGGAGATCAGAAAAGCAGCAGAGTGCCCACGTGCCGCTGGCACCGCTGCTCAAAGGGCTGGCAGAACTCCACTCCAGATGTGCAGCAGAGAGGAGAGAGGTGGCACTCCTCAGTGTGACTTACCAACTTTGGCAAAGGCCTCCTTGAGTTCCTCCAGCTCATCTTTGGAGATCTGCGTGGTGTTGGCCATCTCATGAATTTAAGGAGTATCTAAAAGAGAGAGAAAGGGACCAAAATTGTGTGAAACCAGGGTTGCATTCAAATGTGTGCTGTGCTCAACAGCAGGACAGCAACTGAGTCCTGCACCTGGGGAAGGAAAAAAAAATCACCTGCAGCAGTACAGGTTAGGAGGTGGTCTGCTAGAAAGCAGTCCCTGTGGAGAAGGAGGTGGTGGGCATCAAGTCCTGCATGGGACAGCAATGTGCTCTGGTGGCCAAGGAGGACAATGAGATCTTGGGGTGCATTGAGAGTGTGCCCAGCAGATGGAGGGAGGTTCTCCTCCCCCTCTACTCTGCCCTGGTGAAGCCCCACCTGGAATGTTGCATCCAGTTCTGGGCTCCCCAGTTCAAGAGGGACAGCTTGAGAGAGTCCAANTCTGAGCAATGTCTATCAATATCTGAGGGCTGGGGGTCAGGAAGGAGGGGACAGGGACAGCCTCTGCTCACTTGTGCCCTGGCATAGGACAAGGGGCAAGGGATGGAAACTGCAGCACAGGAGGATGTAATCACCATGTTGAGGTGGAACTTCTTGACTGTAAGGGTCTCAGAGCCCTGGCACAGGCTGCCCAGAGAGGTTGTGGAGTCTCCTCTGGAGCCCTTCCAGCCCTGTCTGGATGTGTTCCTGTGTGACCTGAGCTAGATTGTCTGGTGCTGCTCTGGCAGGGGGGTTGGACTGGAAGCTCTCCAGAGGTCCCTTCCAACCCCTGACATCCTGTGATGCTGTGACCAACGAGCACCAAGGTCACTCAAGTTCCTGAAGCCACGTTTATCTTTCCACTTGGAAAACAGATGTGTGAAGCTCAGAGGAGAGGGCAAATGCACTCCTTAACAAGTCCCAGAGCCCATTAGCCTCGTTAATATTTAGCTCTGCCTATTTGTTTTCTGGCTAATGCTGTTCTGGCCACACTCATGCACCTGCTACCCAGTGGTGTGTGCTGTAGGTCAGAAAAGCTCCCACCTCCAGAGATACTCCACAGCTTTGAACAAAACCAGGCCCCACAGCTAAAATAGGAATGGATGAGACACTGAATGGACGAGATACTGAATGCAGATCCTGCCTCTCTGTCCCCCTGGGAGCTACCAAACTCAAATGTCACCTATTTGGGCTTCTGCAAGGCCTTTGACACAGTCCCCTCACAACATCCTGCTTGCCAAGTTGAAGAGATATGAGTTTGCTGGGTTTGTTCAGTGGGTAAGGAATTGGCTGGATGGTTGCATCCAGAGACTTGAAGCCCAGCTGGAGAGCAGTGCCAAGTGGTGTCCCTCAGGGGTCCCCTACTGGCACCTGTGCTGTTTAATATTTTTTTTATCACTGCTACAGACATGGGGATCGAGGCACCATCAGCAAGTGTGCAGGTGGCACCAAGCTGAGTGGTGTTGTTGATACACCAGAGGGACAGGATGGCATCCAGAGTTCCTGCCTCATTCCTGCAGTACAAGCCCATGGATGGAACTGGCTGTCTTGCTGGTGGTGCCTCTTACTGACTGTGAAACTGACTGATCAAAGATCATATTCTGTGCTTCTGTGCTCCACAACCTCCCTGGAGGTGTTCAAGATCAGGCTGGATGATGCCTTGAGTGACCTGTTCTAGTGGGATTTGCATCCCAACATTTTCCAGTTACAGATGCGGTAAGCTGAGGAAAAAAGAAAAGGTTTCTCCTCTGCCCATGGGAACAGGAACAGCTCCCTCCTCTGCAAGCAAAATCACAGCATCACAGAGTGTCAGGGGCTGGAAGGGACCTCCAAAGCTCAGCCAGTCCAAGCCCCCTGCCAGAGCAGAGACACCCAGAGCAGATCACACAGGAACACATCCAGGCAGGTCTGGAATATCTCCAGAGAGGGAGCCTCCACAGCCCCCCTGGGCAGCCTGTTCCAGGGTTCTGGCACACTCACAGGGAAAAAATTCCTCCTCATGTTTCCATGGCACTTCCTATGCCTCAGCTTCCACCATTGCCTCTTGTGCTGTCATTGGGCATCACCCAGCAGAGCTGGCTCCAGCCTCCTGGCACTCACCCTGCACATCTCTATCAACATGAATGAGGTCACCTCTCAGGCTCCTCCTCTCCAAGCTCCCAGCCCCAGCTCCCTCAGGCTCTCCTCCTAACAGAGCTGTTCCATTCC
>WBNM01008561.1:6018-27519 GCA_013399055.1 Ramphastos sulfuratus | reverse complement strand
CAGAAGCACAGAATGTGATCTTTGATCACATTCTGTGCTTCTGTGCTCCACAACCTCCCTGGAGATGTTCAGGACCAGGTTGGTTGAGGTCTTGAGTGACCTGTACTAGTGGGAGGTGTCCCTGCCTATAGTTTGGCACTGGCTGAGCTTTGAGGTCCCTTCCAACCTAAACCATTCTATGAAATATGAAATACTATTTCCTTAGGAAACTGAAACTGGCACACAGGGAGAGACAGGCTCCCTGCTGCCCTTCTTTTCACCTGGGTGCAGACTGTGAGGCTTTGCCCTTGTTGTTACACAACTCAGCACTGCTGCAGAGGAAACAAATCTGTGAAACACATCAGGAGCAGAGACAAATGCCAGAGTCAGTCACCACCCTTGGCTTGCCAGCAGCTCTCTCTGGATCTGGAAGCAATGTCACAGAATCAAACATGCAGGTTGGCAAAGCCCCTCAGGAGCACTAAGTCCAGCCTAGAACCCTACTCTACAAGATTCACCTCAAACCATATCCCTAAGCACCACATCCAAACCACCTTAAACACCTCCAGGGTGGGTGACTCCACCACCTCCCCGGGCAGCTCATTCCAGTCCCTGACCACTCTCTCCCTGAAAAACTTTTTCCTAATGTCCAAACTAAACCTCCCCAGGCTCAGCTTGAGGCCATTTCCCCTCGTTCTGTCTCCAGTTACCTGTGAACAGAGCCCAGCAGCAGCCTCTCCACAATGTCCCTTAAGGTAGCTGTAGACAGCAATGAGGTCTGCCCTCAGCCTCCTCTTCCTCAAACTAAACTCCCCAGCTCCCTCAGTCTCTAGAGAGTATCCACCTCTGGACACCTACCTTCCTCCAGCAGGTCCAGGTTAAAAACCCAATTTCTCCTAGGCAGGAGAAATTCACCTAGGTAGGACAACACTAGATTGTGGTCCTGCTCTGGCAGGGGGGTTGGACTTGATCTCTGGAGGTCCTCTTCCAACTCCTAACATCCTGTAAGCAGCAGAGATCTTTCTGAGCAGTGCTTGGGTAGATGCTCAGCAGAGATCTGGGCTACACAGAGGCCAGGTCACTCCATTGGGTGTGGGAATCACAGAATGCTGGGGGTTGGAAGGGAACCTCCAGAGATCATCGTAAGGGTTGGAAGGGAACCTCCAGAGATCATCGTAGGGGTTGGAAGGGAACCTCCAGAGATCATCATAGGGGTTGGAAGGGAACCTCCAGAGATCATCGTAGGGGTTGGAAGGGAACCTCCAGAGATCATCGTAGGGGTTGGAAGGGAACCTCCAGAGATCATCGTAGGGGTTGGAAGGGAACCTCCAGAGATCATCGTAGGGGTTGGAAGGGAACCTCCAGGGATCATCGTAGGGGTTGGAAGGGAACCTCCAGGGATCATCGTAAGGGTTGGAAGGGAACCTCCAGGGATCATCATAGGGGTTGGAAGGGAACCTCCAGAGATCATCTATGGGGTTGGAAGGGAACCTCCAGAGATCATCGTAAGGGTTGGAAGGGAACCTCCAGAGATCATCGTAGGGGTTGGAAGGGAACCTCCAGAGATCATCAGGTCCAACCTCACCCTGCCAAAGTCACCTAGGGCAGGCCACACAGGAGGACAATCAGCAAGCATTCCTATGCTTTCTGCTTAGACTTGAACTGCTGCCCCCACATCCAGGGACAGCCTGGACACCCTGGTCCTTCACTTTCTGCATGTTGCTCCAAGTGTCTTCCCCCTCCCTCCAGGCAGAACCAGATTCACTAGCTTCAGCCACCTTAAATCCTCATCACAAACCTCTGCTGACCCAGCAGCCACTTCCCATGCCTCTTACCCCCCTGCACAGCTAAGACTTTCTGGGGTGCAGCTAGGTCTGGGTAATGCACCCTGACCCAGACCCAGACTCTAGCCAGTACCCACAGCAGCCCCCAAATCAGCATCCAAGCCCTCCACAGCATCAAATAGGAACCAGCCTCTTGCTGACAGCCCAGGAAAGCCACAGGCAGCAGCCACAATACTGAAAGCTGAGGCCATGGCACAAAAACGTGGATGGATGAGTACACAAATCACTGCTTTGCAGACACTGAAAGCAAAGAAGAGAGCAAGCAGCTGAGGATGCTCAGCCAGCTGGTGTCAGATTGCCCATAGGCTGGAGGAGAGCACAAGTTGGAGTAACTTCAGCCTCCACTTCAGCTGCACATGGGAGGGGAAAACAAAACACTAACAAAAAAAAAAACCAACCCCAAAACACCCCACAAACAAACAAGAACAGCACCAAAACCTCCAAACACACACAAAAAAACCCCCCAAAACAATCCAACCAAAAACATAAACAAAAAAAAAGCTTCCCCAGATCTCAGGGCAGTCCTCCCAACACAGCTCCATCCAGTCCTGAAGGACTAGGAGCCAGAGCTGCCCCTGCTGCCCATCAAGGGGTGACAGAGAACCCTGAAAGCAAGCAGATGGATGCTTGCTTGCTCTCATGATCCAGCACTTGCTCTAAGGAGGCTCAGCAGGCAGAAATGTCAAACCAGTTTGGTACTTACAGGTAAGGGAGAAGCACTGAAAGCTCTCTGCACATCTACACTCTGAAGCCTCGTGGATGTGCAAGACCAGGGTGAGGTGGATGGGATGGGTGGTCCAAGCAGGGGCAGTGCCAACTTTTGAGGGCCTGCTGGAGCCTGCAGCTGCACTCACACACACACACACACACCAAGCTGCAGGCTCACAGTGATGCTGTACCCACTAGCTCACCACTCCCACTCTGAGGCATCCATCTGCAGAGTACTCAGAATCTGTAGGGCCCAGCAGAAAGCAGATAAAATACTGCTCGAGGCACTAATGAGCAGGCACTAATGCAACGTTCTGGAGAAGTATCTGGCAAAGAGGCTTTTAAGCCTTTTAAGCCTGCAAGGTCCTGCACCTGACTAGGCACAATCCCAAGCACTGATCCAGGCTGGGTGGGGAATGGCTGAGAGCAGCCCTGAGGAACAGGCCCTGGGGGTCTGGGTTGATGAAAAGCTCAAGATGAGGCTGCAGTGTGAGTGCAGCCCAGACAGCAACTGTGTGCTGGGCTGCAGCAAGAGCAGTGTGGGCAGCAGGGCAAGGGAGGGGATTCTGCCCCTTTGCTCTGCTCTCCTCAGACCCCAGCTGCAGTCCTGTGTGCAGTTCTGGAGCCCCCAGCACAGGAAGGACATGGAAGTGTTGGAGCCAGTCCAGAGGAGGCCACCAAGATGCTGAGAGGGCTGCAGCAGCTCTGCTGTGAGGACAGGCTGAGAGAGTTGGGGCTCTGCAGCCTGGAGAAGAGAAGGCTTCCAGGAGACCTTAGAGTAGCCTTCCAGGATCTGAAGGGGGCTACAGGAAGGCTGGGGAGGGACTATTGACAAGGTCTTGCAATGCCAGGACAAGGGGCAATGGGTTTGAAGTGGCAGAGGGGAGATTGAAAGTGGATGTTAGGAGGAAGTTGTTTGCAGTGAGGGTGGTGAGACACTGGCACAGGTTGCCCAGGGAGGTTGTGGAGCACAGAAGCACAGAATGTGATTTTTGAATGTGATATTTGATCACATTCTGTGTTTCTGTGCTCCACAACCTCCCTGGAGGTGTTCAGGACCAGGTTGGATGAGACCTTGAGTGACCTGTACTAGTGGGAGGTGTCCCTGCCTGTGGCAGGGGGTTGGAACTGGATGATCTTTGAGGTCCCTTCCAACCTTACCATTCCATGATTCTACTTCTCCTGAACACTGCATTTTGGCACACACCACCAGGTCTAGCAGAGTGACCACTCCAGGGTTAGAGCACCTCTGAGAGCATAACCCACTAGGCTGGTTCAACTCACTCCTGAATTTCAGCAGTGCTGCCCATTAAGCAGCCAGCACACCACCCAACAGGTGATCCTTCCAGGAACTCCCAGGAAAGGAAAAAAACTGAACCCTCATCCTGCCTGGACTGCAAAAGCAAGCAGTGTTCAGAGATCATTTGAACCACAGTGCAAGAAGAGAGGCAAGAAGGTTAAAAGGAGAGGGTAGGCAGGGGTCAGATGCCAGCTAGTGGACTGAGAGACTCAGAAGGCTCCATTTATGCTCCTGGCTCTGGCTCAGGAAAAAGAAAGAAAATAAAAATCATGCTAACCTCTCAGGAAATTCTTATGCTGATAGTAATTCTTATTCTTGTGTAGCCTCCCAAATAAAAAGCAGCATTACACACTTCCTCTTGCTTACCCTAGAGCTTAACCATAAATGACTTCAAGCAAGGACCCACCTCCTGCCACCCAGCACAAATGAAGGGCTCCCAGAGCAAGAGTGGGAAAGGCAGCAGGTGCCCTGCCTGCCTAAGTGAGAAGGAATGAGGATCCCAGGGCTGAATCACTGCAAATATCCTTCCCCTGAAGCCATTCGGACCTGCCTGCTGAGACCTGCAGCTCACCCTCCACATGCTTGAAGCATGAGGCCCTCTCCCAGTGTTCAGCCCAAAATGAGTCCAGCCCCTTCTGAGACTCACTTCCAGGAGGCCTTGGAGTGGCCTTCCAGGATCTGAAGGGGGCTACAGGAAGGCTGGGGAGGGACTATTGACAAGGTCTTGCAATGACAGGACAAGGGGCAATGGGTTTGAACTGGCAGAGGGGAGATTTAGACTGGATGTTAGGAGGAAGTTGTTTGCAGTGAGGGTGGTGAGACACTGGCACAGGTTGCCCAGGGAGGTTGTGGAGCACAGAAGCACAGAATGTGATCAAAGATCACATTCTGGGCTTCTGTGCTCCACCACCTCCCTGGAGGTGGTCAGGACCAGGCTAGATGAGGCCTTGAGTGCCCTGTACTAGTGGGAGGTGCCCCTGCCAAGGGCAGGGGGTTGGAACTAGATGATCCTGGAGGTCCCTTCCAACCTTACCATTCTATGATTCTGTGATTACTCAGTCTGCTGAACTTCCCTCCAGCCCAGGCAGGGGCATCAGCCCCATCCCTAACTTCAATCCCAGTACAGTCACTGCTTGTTGAATGCCAGCAAACAAGCTGCTGCAAGCCAGACAGCCAGCGTGAGGGTGCCGAGCCCTGGTGAGCTGGACAAGAGGGTGTTTCACCACTTAGCTTTGGGAGGCTGGGATTTGTGCAACCTCTGAGAAGGTGCAGCATTTTGGTAGAGTCATTTTTCCAGAGCCTTTTTATCACTCTGAAGGTAAACAGAGGTGTCCTGAAATGGCACTGCCAGGGCTGAAATCCCACCAGCGGGGAGGCTGCAGCCCAGAGAAGCCTGGCAACAAAGGCTTGCTTTAAATAAGAAACAAACCACTAGGAACTACAAACCATACTCTGAGTCTTGGAATTGTGCTTCAAAAGATCTTTTAAAACCCAGGAATTTCAGTAACTTCTCTCAATAGGTTACCCAGGGAGGTCATGGATGCCCTTTCTCCTCCTAAGGTGTTCAAAGCCAGGCTGGATGAGGTGTCCCTGCAGTTGGAACTAGATGATCTTTAAGGTCCCTTTCCAGCCTAAACTATTGTATGATGCTATGAACAGAAAGGGCTACAGATAAAAAAAAGGAAAACCTTTTCCCATCCTTCTCCTGCTGCCTGTAATCTTGTTTAGAAAGCACTTGGGGAAAAAAGGAAAAGCCACAATAATTTGATCCAGAGCAAGAATGAGCACGAGGCTGCAACAAATCATTGGCACTGCATGGCTGGCACAGAATTACAGAATATCCAGGTGGTAAGAGACCCTCAGGATCACCAAGTCCAAACTATAACCCTACTCTGTCCTTGCTGCTTCTGGAAGCAGGAAAAAAACCTGTAGATTCCACACTTCTTTCCTCCTAGAGAATCACAGAGCTTTAAGGGTTGGAAGGAACCTCCAGAGATCATCCAGTCCAAGCCTCTGCCAAGGCAGCATCACCCAGGGGAGTTCACACAGGAATGCATCCAGGTAGGGTTTCAAAGTCTGCAGAGGAGACTCCACAACCTCTCTGGGCAGCCTGCTCCAGGGCTCTGTCACCCTCACACCAAAGAAGTTTCTCCTCCTGTTGAGCTGAAACCTTCTCTGTTCCAGTTTGTATCCATTGCTCCTTGGCTTAGTGCTGCTGACCACCAAAAAGAGTTTGGCCCCAGCCACTTGACACCCACCCCTCAGATATTTGTATACATTGCTCAGATCTCCTCTCAGCCTTCTCCTCTCCAGACTGCACAGCCCCAGGGCTCTCAGTCTCTTGCCAAAGGGGAGATGCTCAAGTCCCCCACTCATCCTCATGGCTCTCCACTGGACTCTTTACCTGTCTCTCCTGACCTGGGGAGCCCAAAACTGGACAGTATTCCAGGTGTGGTCTAGAGAAGATGGGACAGATACTACCTATCCTTAACAAACCAGGAGCATTAATCAAAGATGAATGTGAAATAGGTAGGAGAGCAGAAGAGCTGCTGTCTTGACCTCCCAGAAGCCTCCCAGCCATTGATATCAGTTCTGCTCTGCCAGCAGAGTGTTCCCTGCACTTCCTTTTCAGGTCACCCAACACAAGGAGGAACCAAAAGCCACCAAGTCCAGGGCCAGGCAACCTTTACTCTGTAACTCTTGGATTTTGGACAAGCATTAATAATCCCTGCAAAATAAACTCTAATTAGCAGGTTTCAGAGCCAAGCAGGATCTCCAAGATGCATCCAGCACTTCTGGAGCCAAGAATTAACTTCTCATTGGGTCCCTTCAAGCTGCTTTGCCTCCTCCTCCCTCGGATTAGCAGTTTAGCCACTGCCCATTATTACCCTTAGGACAGATGTAGTGGTTGAAGGGATGTGTGCACTGTAAACAGCAGGCAACCTCACTGCTACTCTGCATTTCAGGAGGGTGTGAAAGTCCTCCAGCTGTGAAAATGGTTCTTCACAGCCAGATGTTTTGCAAAATAAACACAGGATGCAATATAACTGAGCAAAACCTCAGAGCAATGCATTCAGTGCAAGCAAAATCAGGATATGCAGGAAGCTACCTTAGGTGTGTTTTACAGCTCTGCTGACAAATCTAAGTTTTCCAGCACAGAAAAAGCAGCATTTCAGCCCAACACTTAGAAAGTCTTAGTATATGGAAATGTTTTAGACAGCAGCAACTGCTAAAGCATATGGAGGTGGTCTACACTCCAGCCCTTCCCAAACACATAGCAAGCAGTATAAGCTCCTGTTTGCAAACAAACTCCCTGCAGGCTGTGAGCCAGATGCCATTCCCACCAGAGCAGCAAAGCAACACTCAGAGCCCAGCCCCTTCAGGTTGAAAGACCCCAAAAACTTGGGTAGCCACCGTGGCCGGCAGCCTACAGCCAGTTCCCAGAAGGACTCAGAGCTCCTCAAGCTTTTCTACAAGGCACAGCTTTAAATATTTAACACTTCTTCACATGCAAGTTGAAGCAGCTCTGCTTTGCCAAAAGCCTGCTGCAGCCTGAGATGGGCCAAGATGTGCCCCAGACTGAGATTTCTGGGCAGACACACCCTGAGTCCTCATTTGAACACTCCAGTGCTGGGTGCTGCCAAGTCAGGGGCAGATATTGCTGCTGCTGCTCGCATCAATGCACATTTCAAACCCACCACCAAGACCCAAAACTAATCTTTGCCTTCTGCCCACATCTGCTTTCCCTTCCCCACAGCAGCATCAGGAAGCCCTAGACGCTCCTCTGAGAAAATCGAAGCAGCAGAAAGCGGCTGCAGGACAGTCCCCGGCAGGCGCTGGCATCGGCGCAGCCAGCCGGAGCCCCGAGCAGCAGCCAGCAGCAGCAGCCGGCGGCATCCTCCTCGCCCTCTCCTTACCTCTCCTCCTCTCCCGGGGAAGCAGAGCCGAGCGCTGGAGCTTCTCGCACGCCCACAGCAGGGATCTGGACAGCCAACATTCCTCCCACCATCCCCGCCCAGCAAAGGGGAGGTCGCTTCCCGAGAGCCACAGAAGGGATGCGGTCACGGCCGTGTAGCAAGAGATGCATTGGCAAGGCACAGGGACAGGCAGCTGGGATGAGGGATTCCCCCCCCGCCAGCAACAACAACAGCTCTCTAGATTTTGTTTCTTTTAATGGGAACAGGAAGCAGAAAGATAGCAAGTTTTGAGGTAAGCAAACGATTTCTTCTGTTATTAAAAAATAAAGGAACTCTTTTGCCTTGGATGTTTTAAATTAAATACATTTGGGCTTGCTGCTCTCAGTTGGTCCAGCCAAAGAACAGCACAGAATGGCTTAGGCTGGAAGGGACTTCAGAAACAGAGTCATAGAATCATAGAATTATAGAATCACAGAATCATAGAATTATAGAATCATAGAGTCATAAAATCACAGACTCATAGAATCACAGAATCAGTCAGGTCGGAAGAGACCTTCAAGATCATCTACTCCAACCCCCCTGACATGGGCAGGGACATCTCTCAACTAGCCCAAGTTGCTCAAGGTCTCATTCAGCCTGGCCTTGAACATCTCCAGGCAGGAGGCAGCCACAGCCTCCCTGGGCAGCCTGTGCCAAACTCTCCCCACCCTCACAGTGAAGAACTTCTTCCTCGGATCCAGTGTATCCCTGCTCCACCTCAGCTTCAAACCATTCCCCCTTGGCCTGTCTCTGGACACCCTCAGCAAAAGTCTCTCTGCAGCCTTCCTGCAGGATCCCTTCAGGCACTGGCAGCAGCTCTGAGGTCCCCCTGGAGCCTTCTCCTCTGCAGGCTGCACCCCTCCAGCTTCTTCATCCTGTCCTCACAGCAGAGCTGCTCCAGCCCTTGAAGCATTTTTGTGGCCTCCTTTGGACTCTTGGACTCCTTTGGACTCCAATAGTTCCATGTCCTCTTTCTTCTGCTGGGGACAGCAGCACTGGAGGCAGAATTGGAGGTGAGGTCTGAGCAGAGCAGAGTCCAGGGGCAGGATCCTCTCTCTTGCCCTGCTGCCCACACTCCTCTGGCTGGAGCCAGCACTCAGCTGCCTGCTGGGCTGCATGAGGGCATTGCTGGCTCCTGGGGAGCTGCTCAGCACCCAACACCCCCAAGGCTTTTTCTGCAGGGCTGCTCTCAACCCAACATAGAGCTTGTATTTCAATTTATATTCTTGTTCTATGACCTTTAAAACCCCCAGAAGCTTACAACCAGAACGTGAGGATTCAAAGAGTCTCAGTACACACTGAAGAATGATGCCACCTGCTATTCCACCCCCTAGTTCCTCACTAAAAGAGAGTGTGGTCTGAATGGGTAGTAACTGCAGAGTTGAGAGCATCTGCTACCAACCAGGAGGACACAAGCAATAGAAACATCATGTACTACACTGGTGCTGATGCAAAGCAGAGGAGCCAAATCAATCACCAAAAAGGTTAAGTAGCCAGCAGCAGAGGAGGGATTCTGCCCCTCTGCTCTGGTCACACAGCTCACCTGTGTCCAGTTCAGGGGCACTCAGCCCAAGAAGGACATGAAACTATTGAGTGGGACCAGAGGAGACTATGAAGATGATCAGAGGGCTGGAGAACCTCTCCTACAAAATCAGGCCGAAAGAACCGAGAGTGTTCAGCCTGGAGAAGAAAAGGCTCCAAGGAGACCTTAGAGCAGCCCTCCAGTGCCTGGAGGGGACCTGCAGGAAGGCTGGGGAGGGACTGCTTAGAAGGGCTTTGGCTAAGGACAATGGTTTGAAACTGCAAGCAGGGGAGATTTGAGTTGGATGTCAGAAAGAAGTTCTTCACCATGAAGGTGGTGAAACACTGGAGCAGGCTGCTCAGAGATGTGATGGAAGCCCCATCCCTGGAGACATACCAGGTCAAGCTGACGTGGCCCTGAGCAACCTGATCTAGTTGATGTCCCTGCTGCCTGCAGGGGTGGGGTCAGACAAGATGACATCTGAGGGTCCCTTCTAACCTGATGCAATCTGCGATTCTATGACACTGCAGGAATTCCTGCTCCTCCTATGCCCATAAAGTTGGAGCCCTCCCCTGGCTGAAAGGAAAGGATGTCACTAATGAACACAAGGCCTGGAGTTAGTGAAGAATTTGAAGAACCCATGACTTGTTCTAGAAATTAAAACCACTTGACCAACACAGGGTCATTGTTGGGAGGTGCTTTCTTTGTGAAAATTATGCCTGCCAGGGAAGTGAGTCACTGCCTGGTTCCATTTCTTGGATATCACCTGAAAGCTCAGCTTCCAGCTATAAAGCTTCAAACAATATATACTAAAAAAATCTAAGTCCTAAGCCCACAACCTGCCAGCAGCTTCCTCAGGATGGTAAACAGAATGGAAACTAAAATAGAGGGGTTTATGCCCAAAACTGCAGCTGCAACTTAAAAGGAAAAGAAGTTGGCTTGAAAAGCTCTTATGCACTCCACCAAAATCAGGCTGCCTGTGC
The DNA here is from genome assembly GCA_013399055.1 of Ramphastos sulfuratus. Classification (NCBI taxonomy): domain Eukaryota; kingdom Metazoa; phylum Chordata; class Aves; order Piciformes; family Ramphastidae; genus Ramphastos; species Ramphastos sulfuratus. The sequence goes on along the minus strand of WBNM01008561.1, from coordinate 17,227 downwards.
ATCAGACAAGCTTCAAGGGAGAGCAACGTTGACTCTGTACCAACCTGCAGGAGCAGCCTCTGGGTGCAAGGAGCCCATCTGACTGTTCTGTTTCAAACCAGTGACAGCATCCAGCCCCTCCAAAGTCTTAAGGAACAACTTCAAACCTCTCAGGAAGTTTGGTTCCACCACTTTTCACTCAGCACATTGTACAGCATCAATTCATCCTGTAAGGCTAAGGAAGTGCTGAGGCTTTGGGGCTTGAAGGAAGTGCTGAGGCTTTGGGGCTTGATAGGTCCTGGTGACAGCTTACCAAAGGGGGCAACCAAGCTGGCAAAGGGTCTGGAGAACGGGGCTGGGGAGGAGCAGCTGAGGGAGCTGGGGTTGTTCAGTGTGGAGAAGAGGAGGTTGAGGGGGGACCTCATTGCTCTCTACAGCTCCCCTGAAAGGAGGATGGAGCCAGGGTTGGGCTTTTCTCTGTAGTAATAAAGGATAGGATGAGAGGAAACAGCCTCAAGATGTGCCAAGGGAGGTTTAGGTTGGATTTTAGAAGAAAATTCTTCACTGAAGGGGTTCTCACAGACTGGCACAGGCTGCTCAGCAAGGTCTGAGCAGCCTCCATCCCTGGAGGTGTTTCAAAGAGGCAGAGATGTGGTGCTGAGGGCCATGGTTTAGCACCAGGCTTGGGAGAGTTAAAGAATGGTTGGACTGGATGATCTGGAAGGACTTTTCCAACCAAAATGAGTCTCTGATTCTATGAAAGCCCAGCTTCCAAACCAGGTTGTGGATGCTTAGCAAGAGCAGAGCCCTTGCAGGAGCAGTGCCTGCTTTAGGGAGAGAAATTCATCTCCTCTGCCTGTCACTGGCATCTGTGTTACTGGACAAGAAAAGCAGCACCTGCAGGTGTGCAGGTGGCAGGTTGAAGCTGCAGAGCAGAGCCCAGACAGCCACTAACCCATAGATCTTCAAATCTCTGCTTGCTTCCTTTTCTGTTTATTCAGGTAAGCATAATCACAGCATCACAGAATGTCAGGGGCTGGAAGGGACCTCCAAAGCTCAGCCAGCCCAAGCCCCCTGCCAGAGCAGGATCACCTAGAGCAGATCACAAAGGAACACATCCAGGTGGGGTTTGAATATAGAATCATAGAATGTCAGGGGCTGGGAGGGACCTCCAAAGCTCAGCCAGTCCAACCCCCATGCCAGAGCAGGGTGACCTAGAGCAGATCACACAGGAACACATCCAGGCAGGTCTGGAATATCTCCGGAGAGGGAGACTCCACAACCCCCCTGGGCAGCCTGTTCCAGGGTTCTGTCACCCTCACAGGGAAAAAATTCCTCCTTGTGTGTGATGGTTTGGGAGTTCCCTGCCCCCCTACACTTTGTAAAATCCCCCAGACTAGACTCAGCCAGCTGGAAGTTAATGACTGAAGCATTATTTACAGCTTAGCACAATATACAAGCAGAGATATACACAACAGACAGAAATATTTACAGACATATACAAGTTAAAGGTAATACAGAAACACAATCCCCCTCCCAGAAATCAGAGGCCCCAGGAGGGGCTCCCAACCACCCTTCCACCTTCTTTCCACCCCTCTGCCTTACCCCAGGGTCTGCCTTACGCACAAGGTGAGTTTGGAGGATGGGCCAGAGGGGTTAGAAGGAAAGTGCTTAGTGAGGTTACTCAGTAGAGAGGAGAAGGCAGAAAGCTAGAGAGACCAAGACTCTCTGAGCTTGTAAGTGTGTAATCTATGTTTGTGTCCTTGTTCTTATCCATCTCAACAAGCCTATGAGTGAAGTAGACATCACCAGTGGTTTTTTTTCTTTTTCACAGCCTATAATGTAATTTTCTCCATTAAAATATTCCAGTTAGCCTCAAACCAGCACATCATGTTTCTGTGGAACTTCCTATGCCTCAGCTTCCACCACTGCCTCTTGCCCTGTCATTGGGCATCACCCAGCAGAGCCTGGCTCCAGCCTCCTGGCACTCATCCTGCACATCTTTACCAACATTCCCGAGGTCTCCCCTCATTAGTGTTTATAATGCACCCTGCAGGGCGAGCAGCTATTTTTCCCTCCCGCTGCAGGGAAGGGCAAGGGCACTGCTACCCCCATCAGCACCGATCCTCAGCAGTTCCACCCCGCGGAGAGGCTTCCCTGCCGTACCCACGGGCGCGCATCTCCCACCCTTACCGCCAAGCGGCGGCTGCGGCCCCTTCTTCCACAGCTTTAAAGCGCACTGCCTCCTCCCCATGCTCCCAACCCGGCCTGCCAGCCCAACCTGCAATTACGCTGGCACCTAAAATAGCTCTCGGGCAGCGCCAGCACCACCCATGGCCGTGCCGGGGTGTGGTGGCGGCAGGCAGCGGCCGCGCAGCTCCGCGGGCACTCCCTGCCCGCTTCCCGCTCGCACCCTGCTCCCAGCGCCCTTCCGAAAGAGGGAGTCTGGTGGGCAAGCCGGCAGAGCCTTTCTTCTTCCTCGGAAAGCCTTCTCGGGAAGCGCCCCACGCCCACTGGTGCTCACAAGTTCCCCTGCCCGGGTGCCGGCTCCGCTCGCCAGCGCGGGGCACGCAGGGGTGCAGCCGAGGAGGACTTCCAGCGCCCCTCCGGCGCATCGTTGGGCAAGGACTCGGCTCCTCCCCGGCTCCGGCTTGCCAAGTTTCACTGGGAGGCCACCAATACCTGTACACCCTCCAGAGGTTACTCAACTACAGCTGTGGGAGCGGCAGCTGCTGCCTTCCAGGTGATGAGGGAGCAGGGAGGGTAAACCCAGGAGTCACCTTGGCCCTCTCGCCACTTGCCCTCAAGAACAGACCCCCTGGCAAAGCTCTGGAGGAGAAAGGGAGCTCATCCAACACACTGGCTTTTGGCAGCCCTACTGCTCTGCCCAGGCAGTCTCACCACCCAGGAGAGGACAATCACCTGCTCCTGCACACCAAGCTCTCCTGCCTGCTCCACGAGTAGACTTTTCCACCCCTAGTTAGCAGTGCCAGGAGATGCCATGCTAATATTGCAAGCCCTACAAGACACTAATGAAACCCATGACAATGCAGAAGTCCCTGGCATGCCACATCAGCACTTGTGGTTCATAGGAAGGGTTTTGCCTCTAGCTCCTGCTTAAAAAGCTGCTTACTGGGATGTAGCCAACTCCACTATCATCCAACCAAAAGGGTGTAGGACGTGCTGGCCCATGCTAGAGAACCCTCATAGCCAGAAGGCTGGGCCATGGAGCCCAGGAGATCCCAGGACATCAGCAGGCCTCCAGGATTGGCAAAGATGGCTCAGCCTCCTGCCTCTGCCTGGCCCTGCCTGCTGTGGTGCTGCAGGTCAGGGATTATCAGGGGCACACTCCATCTTTCAGAAAAAAGAGACTGGAAAGGATCAAAAGGTTGGTTATAGCTGGAAGAGAAGCCAGGTGACCTAGTGCACTTCAGCAGAGAGAAGACACCACCCTTGATGAGCCAGGGCTTTAGGGAGCAAAGCTGAGGGACCAGCCACCATGTCACTTTGGACTGGGATCAGTGACCATTTGCCATATGCCAGCCACTCCCTTCCTCCAGTTTTATCCACATTCTCTTTTAAAGACAGGGATTTCAAAGCCATCTGGAGTCCTGTGTACAGTTCTGGAGCCCCCAGCACAGGAAGGACATAGAAGTGTTGGAGCCAGTCCAGAGGAGGCCACCAAGATGCTCAAAGGGCTGCAGCAGCTCTGCTATGAGGACAGGCTGAGAGAGTTGGGGCTCTGCAGCCTGGAGAAGAGAAGGCTTCCAGGAGACCTTGGAGTGGCCTTCCAGGATCTGAAGGGGACTACAGGAAGGCTGGGGAGGGACTATTGACAAGGTCTTGCAATGCCAGGACAAGGGGCAATGGGTTTGAACTGGCAGAGGGGAGATTGAAACTGGATGTTAGGAGGAAGTTGTTTGCAGTGAGGGTGGTGAGACACTGGCACAGGTTGCCCAGGGAGGTTGTGGAGCACAGAAGCACAGAATGTGATCAAAGATCTGTGCTTTTGTACTCCACAACCTCCCTGGAGGTGTTCAGGACCAGTCTGGATGAGGCTTGAGCAACCTGTACTAGTGGGAGGTGTCCCTGCCAATGGCAGGGGGTTGGAACTAGATGATCTTTGAGGTCCCTTCCAACCTAAATCATTCTATGATTTTGTACAGACAGATAGAAGCAGCCTCTCCTGTGCTTTTTAATACACACTTCTTGCCTTCACCCTTTGCTTGTGACCAACTGCAGAGTGGCTGCAGAATGCCAACAGCTCTGGAAGGATTTGACAACTGAGGAGCAAGCATCTGACCCAAACTCCTCAATTTATCAGTCTCCTTTGGAGAGAAACCCACCAAACAGAACAAGAATTTCTGCCTTCGCTACCTTCCCCCCCACCAAAAGCTTCCTGAGCAGCACTTTCAGCCACCCTGTCAGCTGGAAGAAAGCAAGACATTAGTCAGGCTCATGCTTATTTAATAAAACCTTTGCATATGCAGCAGGGGACTGCAAGCCTCTATTTTAAAAGAGGGTTTGCAGAGCAGAGCTGTGGCTCTGCAGAGCAGGGCAGAGCCGAGAGGACTCGCTCCATCTACCCCAAGCAGGCTCAGCTTAGCAATTAACTGAAGGAGTTATTCACACCTTGGAGCAAGGAACCAGGCAGCCACCAAAGAGCCAGCAAGTATGGCCAGCACGATGGGAGAGGGAGAGCTCATGTCTCACCATTTCATAAGGAAATCAGAGGCTCCACTGATGTCAGCTCCAGGAAATGAGCCACAGGCAGATGATGCCGGAAGCAGGCTTTATATTTAGGACTGAGTCACCCACTTTATTAAATTTGAAAGGCACAAAGAAGTGGGTGTGGAGAGGGAATAAGAGGAGGGCAAAAAAAACCTGAGCAAGTTATTCCCTTGAGATGATGGGCAATAGGGTGTCTGGGCTTGGGTGGGGTGTGCTGGGAGGTGAGAGAGAAACTAAAGGGGAGCCTGGAACCCTTTCTTGCACTTGTCCTAAGAAAGCAGCTGCAAGAGCTTCTGTGCTTCCTGGGGCAGAATCACAGAATGGTAGGGACTGGAAGGGACCTCCAGAGATCATCCAGTCCAACCCCCCTGCCAAAGCAGGGGCACCCAGGACAGGTCACACAGGAATGCATCCAGATGGGGCTTGAAAGTCTCACAGAAGGCTCCAGAGATCATCCAGTCCAACCCCCCTGCCAAAGCAGGGTCATCCAGGACAGGTCACACAGGAATGCATCCAGGTGGGACTTGAAAGTCTCAGAGAAAACTCCAGAGATCATCCAGTCCAACCCCCCTGCCAAAGCAGGGTCATCCAGGACAGGTCACACAGGAATGCATCCAGATGGGGCTTGAAAGTCTCAGAGAAGACTCCACACCCTCTCTGGGCAGCCTGCTGCAGGGCTTCAGCACTCTCACACCAAAGAAGTTTCTCCACATGTTGAAGTGGAACTTCCTGTGTTCCAGTTTGTATCCATTGCCCCTGCCCTATCACACGGCACCACTGAGCAGAGCCTGGCAGCTGCTTCTTGACACACACCCCTCAGGTATTTATAGACATTGCTCAGATCCCCTCTCAGCCTTCTCCTCTCCAGGATAAACAGCCCCAGGGCTCAGCCTTTCCTCATCACACAGATGTTCCAGTCCCTTCATCATCATCATAGCCTCTATTGGACACTCTCTGATCCTCTTGAACTGGGGAGCCCAGAACTGGACACAGTAACCCAGATGTGACCTCGCCAGGGCAGAGAAGAAGCTCCCTTGCCCTCCTGGCCACACTCTTCTTGATGCACCCCAGGATCCCATTGGCCTTCTTGTCCACAATGGCACACTGCTGTCCCATGGAGCACTTACTGTCCACAAGGACAGCAAGGTCCTTGGAGCCAGCAGTGACCAGGCTGCAGGGCTTTGCAGTCCTGCTGGGGTTTGCTGTGCCCAGTCCCACAGGCAGCTCAGGCCTGGACAGGGCAGCAGCAGCACTCAGGCACTTTCCCATCCTTTCTGTTGCGTACAGAGGCTGCTGGAAGGAATTTGGGGCAGTTACAGGAAGGCAGTTCCAGCTCCACCTAACCCACCATGAAGTGCACCTTGCACACATCACACCCCAGAGCAAACAGCTTTCTTTGGATTCTTGCATCAGCAGGAGATGAAGGCTGAGGAAGACTGAGGAGCTGCACCCAAGTAGGGCAGACACCACTGCAGGCTGCCATCCAAATGCCATCCTGTCACCTCTCCTCTTCCTCCTCAGTGTTTCAATTCCCCCACCCTAGTTCTCTGTGGGGTAACCCAGGGAAGGAGTGACAGAGCACAGAGGGACCACCCTTGCACAGCATCCCTGCTAGCCCAGCCCAGCCACTCCACAGGTCAAGCCAGTGGAGAAAGGCTTGGTAGGAAGGTCTTGCAGGCACAAATATACTTTTCCATCTTTCACCTGAGCTGCCAAGTCTGTCCACCACCCAAGATGTAGCTTAGGCAATCCTCTGCTCACCTGGAGAAGACACCCTAGACAACTGTACACCTTCAGGATTGCACTGTTGTGGAACACAACTGACTGCTTGACCAAGACTTCTGAGGAGCAAAGCTCTGATCCATTCTCTGGCAACATCCAGCTTAGATACATTTACAGCTGAGACATCTAAAGCATTTTCATAAGGGTGTCTAGCAACAGGACTAAGGGGAATGGTTTGAAGCTCAGGGAGAGCAGGGTTAGAGTGGAGCTGAGGAAGAAGTTCTTCAGTAGGAAGGTGGTGAGACACTGGAACAGGTTGCCCAGGGAGGTTGTGGATCATGGAGTCTTAGAGTCATAGAATCATAGAACCAAGCAGGTTGGAAGAGACCTCCAAGCCCATCCAGCCCAACCTATCACCCAGGCCTAGCCAATCAACCAGACCATGGCACTAAGTGCCCCACCCAGGTTTTGCTTGAACACCTCCAGGGATGGTGACATCTGAAGGTCAGTTGACATGCAGGACAACAGAGACACCTAAAAAACCCCAATCTTAACTGCAGAATGTGACACAAGACGAGATGGCAGGAGCAGAGATTTGCTCACAAGAGGTTTGTGAGTCCATCAAAAAGCCTTTCTGCAGCCTGAGCAGGAGCAAGAGCTTTGCAAAGGCTTCAGTTGCTTGAGCCAGGTCTTTCCCCTGAGAAAACACTTCCCAAACACCAAAACATAAACACTGTTACCAAAGCCAAGCTCTGCACCTCATCTGGATTGGGAAAGTCAACAGCAAACCAGCCCCATTTGCAATAGCCAAGCCCCACCAGTGGCTTACCTATGGGAGCAGCCTATTAAATTGCTAATAAAATTGGTGTAATCTTCCAAATAAAGATTTTGACAGCAGGAAGGATGTGGCTGGAAAAAAATAAATTAATTAATCTGTGGACTGTGGGCAAGAGTGGCAATTATGCAGCAGCAAGAGATCAGGGAACTGCTGGGTTATCTGCCACCTGCCCACAGGAGGAGGTTACACCTCTGCAGGCACAGCCTGCTCCAAGCAGCAAATGGGCACTTAGTCAACAGGTGAGAGTCTGCTGGAAAACCACTCCTGGCTAGTGGAGAGGCTGTGGGAGGCTGTCACTGGGTGGCTCCTTGGCCCCACACAACCCATATGTGGGTGACCTCCCCATTATCAGAGAGCTTTCAGTGCTGAGGAAGGGTCAAGGCAAAGCTGGGGATGGTCCCAGCCCAACCCAGGCAGCAGCAGTCCACGTGCCCAGCCCAGCCTAAGAGGATCTTTAAGCAGCCACTGGTATCTCATCTGGAGGTCCAGCCAGATGTAGGAGGTAGAACATTTTGGCAGGCAGCTCACTGTGTTGTGCAAGTGAGCCTACAAATTCAGCTGCCTTGAACTAGTCCAGAACCAAACCTCAAGGGACCTTGAAGTTTTTCCTGGTATTTAGCTCGTGCTGCATTTCTTGGCATCCTCCCTAACTACTCTTTTTGTCCCAGACCCCAAGAAAAAAAACCCAATCCTCTGTAGGATGGACCTGCTGGAGAGGCTAACAGCTCCCACAACTGCTGCACTCTCTTCTTGTGTGCAGAAAGGTGAGGCAGAGCTGGATTACCACTCACACACACTGCAAGTCATCACCCATAGCCTTTGGGTCCCCAGAGTGCAACCTTCACTACAGAGCTCGTTACACTGTTAATTAGTAAACTGCCTCACATTTTCCAGCCCACAAAAAACCCCAACAACCCAACTGCTAGTAGCAAGGCTGTTCTCCAGGCTTTGCTTCCACTGCAGATTCCTGACCACCTCAAGCCTGCTGCTTGCTGCTGAGTTCAATGTTTATGAATCAGCATTGAAAACAAAATCAACAAAACAAAACACATCCTCATCCTTCCCAACTAACAAAACCCACAACCACCAAATAAAACCCCCAACCAACCACCTACAGGTCCTCCTTAAAGCCAGGACTGAGTAAAACATGCTGCTTGAGAGAAGGCATGAAGCAACTTTGCAGTTCAGGTAGGAGGGGGAAGGTCTATAGCTAGGAGCAATTAAACGCCACAAGGTCCAACATGGATTACACCAAAGAGGCACAAATGCTGACCCAGAATATTAAGCTAACACACCAAAGGGCAATGCACCAGAGAAAGTGCAATACCTTGCTCTGTTGTCAAGTTCATATCAAGCCAATGCACCAAGTGAATTATTGACCAGTGCTGGCTGCAAAGGCTCTTCAATAACAGAGGGTTTCAAAGGCCACGCGTATGGGGCTGAACTCTCCTCCAGTTCATGGCTTTCCACCACCTCTTCAGACAGGCCTTTAGAAGACAGAAGGAGAACAGACTAGAATCACAGAATCTTAGAGTGGTTTGGGTTGGAAGGGACCTCCAAAGGACATCCAGTCCAACCCCCCTGCAATCAGCAGGGACATCCTCCACTCCATGGTCTAGTCTCAAGGTCTGTGGTAATGGGTTGGACTTGATGATCTTTGAGGTCTCTTCCAACCTTGCTTATACTGTGATACTGTGATACATCAGGATGCTCAGAGCCCCACTGAGCCTGACCTTGAATGGGACCTCAACTACATCCCTGGGCAACCTGTTGCAGTGTTCCAGCACCCTCATGCTAGAGCACTTGTTCCCAACATCCAATCTAAATCTGCTCTGCTCTCATTTCAAACCGTTGCCCACTTGTCCTATCACTCCAGGCCTTTGTTACCAGTCCCTCTGTAGCCTTCTTCTAGTCCCCTTCAGGCACTGGAAGGCTACTATTAGGTGTCTCCCAAGCCTTCTATTCTCCAGGCTGAACAACCCCAGCTCCCTCAGCCTGTCCTCACAGCAGAGGTGTTCCAGCCCCCTAATCATCTTCAAGGCCCTTCTCTGGACCCTCTCTTTGACTCCAGAGCTGGACACAGCAGTGCAGGTGAGGTCTCAGCAGAGCAGAGCAGAAGGGCAGAATCCCCTCTCTCCATCTGCTGACCACACTGCTTTTGATGCAGCCCAAGATGCCTTCTGGGCTGCAAGTGAATGTTGCTGGCTCATGTCCACCCTACATAACCCAGATAAAAAAGGTATGTACCCCTTAGAGAAAGGGGAGGAAGGGAGAAAGACATAAAAGCTCTTGGCATTAGTGATGGGTCTAACCATACAGGCTGGGCACTACCATACAGAGAGCTCTGCTGGTTTCCATGAGCCTCTTGGCTGGGCAGAAGCAATGTCAGTCTTTCAAATTTCCAGCAAGAAGCCTGACTGTGATGCCTTTGCTCGAGTATTTGGTTCATACAAAGCAGTGGCAAGAGCCCAGCTGCAAATTAGACCAACAATAACTTGACAAAAGGGTGGGCAGCAGAAGGGCAGGGGCAGGATTGCACTGGAACCTCCCCTGTGTCCCCAAGGAGAGCTTAGTCCCATGCTCTGCCAAGCAGTGCAGAAAGGACCAGGCTAAAGTTTAAGCCAGATCTTAAGGCCACTTATCCAAAGTGCTTTCAGAAAGCCCAGTTTCCCCTCTCTCCATATGAAAAAGTGAATTCTATCTCAGTGAGGCTGCAGAAACTTGAGCCTCACATCCAGGAGCACTGAGAAACATGCACCCATCTGCAGAAGTATTTCCATTTGCCCTCCATGGATCTCCTTTGAAGTACTGGCAGCTCAGAAGCAAAACCAAGGGCAAACTTTCTTCTTCTCCTTGTTGTCTGCCCAGCACCATCACCACTCATCACAGGATAACTCCATATACACCTCCACCACCCTGGGCATGCCCTGAAATACCTCACCACAGGTTCTTGGAGGCCAAACATTCCATGCACAGCTCAGGAAGAAAAAGCTTAGTGGCAGTCTTGGCTTGCAACTCTTATTTCTGGTGGAGCCAAGCACCTTGTCCCATGCTAGGTCAGGGAAATGTTTGCCTACAGGATTTATAGAGCAATATTTATATATGTATATATATAGCACTGCAGCTGCACTTAGAGCAGAAGGCAAACACAGTTTTAAGCCAAGCAACAGGCTGGAGGATCAGCCCTGGAGGATCAGCTCATTACCAACCCTGCTGCAGAGGCTGCTAGGCAGGAGAGCATCCAAGCCTGTCCCTGCAGCCATCAGACACAGCATCCTGGAATCTCAAAACCACAGCCCTGCTCCCAACCCAAACAACTCTCCACAGCCCCTTCCCAGCTGATTAGGAGCACAAAAACTGCAGTGGCAGTGTAAACAAGGAGCCAGGATTTATGATTTTTTTCCAGCCATTGTTTTAGCAAAGCCATCCAGCTGAAGCACTGCTCCACCAGAATGTGAATGCCAATTACAGGGATGGGCAATTCCTTGAATTTAAGTTTCCACTTGGTCAGAGCTGTTCTGGACACGCTGAGGACTTTGGTGCTCATCCAGCAGTTTTGTCTGCTGGGAGAGGCTGTGCTGAGCCCTTCCAGAAAAACAGGGATAGCGACTGGGAAAACTCATGGGACTTCATTCACCAGCTCCAACCTTCCCCAGAAGGGCAGAGGCAAAGGCAGCAAGTTCAGTCCTACTGTTTGTGGAAGCAGAGCAATAGAGTCTTCTGCAGATCAGCAATGCCCCTCCAGTGTCATTCTGAGCACAGGCAATCGAGCACAAGTCAGGGAATGGTTTGGGTTGGAAGGGACTTCGAAGATGATCCAGTTCCAACCCTCCTGACCTCGAAGATCATCCAGTTCCAATCCCCTGCCATGGGCAGGGACACCTCCCACCAGCACAGCTTGCTCAAGGTCTCATCCAGCCTGGCCTGAAACACCTCCAG
>WBNM01008559.1:0-25510 GCA_013399055.1 Ramphastos sulfuratus | reverse complement strand
TTACCATTCAATGATTCTATGCTAAAGCTAAGCAACCAGAAGATGAGGGTCTGAGTGAGGAGTAGACTTTTATTCAATCTGTTTAAAGGCTGATTTTGTATCTGCAAGTATTATCATCTGTAGCAATATCAGCTAAAAAAAAAAAAAAAAAGCAAAACAAAGAAAAGTTAGACTTTGACTTGTCACACAATTTAGTACAGGAATACTTACACAAAATAGAGGTAAAAATGTCTATTTATGATCACTGTTTATTAAAAAGTGAAATAGTCTTTAAGTATAACAATCTTTCAGAATGCTCATGTCAATGAGACATAAAACAATCCTATTTTGCAACACTGTGTAAGAGTGCAGAAAATCCTCATCTATCCCCTGTCCATAGTCAGGCAATTTATTAAAAAAAAAACCAAAAAAACAACAAAACAAAACCACACAAAAAAAAACCCAAACAAACAAACAAAAACAAAAAGCACCAGAGCTTAGTCTAAAGCCTACATGCAGCATATTTAAGGCTATTATTAAAACATGAAGTAGTCAGGCCAGTTTCATTTATTTTATTCATGTAACCAATGTTGTCACACTAAGTACTACTGTGTGAAACTAACTGTACTTACCAAGAGCTACCACAGAGTTATTGTGACCAGGAGAAGTGACTAGACCTGCTCAGGCTGTTCTCATCAGGACTGGTCTCATCATTGCAGCAGGATATTATCTCACACAGCTTTGCAGAGTTAGTCCTTTCCACCAGATGCCATAGAGGGAGGGATGCAGGATGCTTGTCCTACTTCCACATAACTTTCTCTGTGGAAAAGTGACTAAAAGAGGGTTAGAAAGAGGAAAAGAGCCATAATACAACAGAATGTAAGGACTGTTATTCTACATTTACAACTGTGGCTTAGTGACAGATACTTGCCTTAGCTTCCAGCTATGTCCTTCTTAAGGTTTTAGGGATGCTCTGACCTCCAGAAAGTTTGCAAGCTAGAAAGCAGGACCCAAGTCCAACACACACAGCAATCAATGCCTTATGTTGTCAGTATTGTTTTTGTTAATGTAAGGTAGAAGATTCCTGACACTGCAGTACCAGCAGCATCAGTCCAGAGATGGTAAAATACAACCATGAATTCTGCAGGAATCCAAAGGACTGGGAGTCAAACTGTCCTGCATCGTGGTAAAGCCCAGCCCTGTCCATCTCTGCCAAGCAGAAAAGGCAAAGTGTAAATTACATTCACTAAACAGAGCAGGTATCATTGCCTAGGAGGGCTTCTCTTTCTCATGTTGTCAACATAAGCCCTAAATTCAGTGATAAATAAAGTGTAGAGAGACCTGGATATCAAGCCTGAGGAAAGGCAAGTTATAATGATTATATATTATCTGTTAAAAAACCTCATTCAGAACACAGTATCCAGGATTTTGCAGCAGTGCAGAGTGTTTCTGGCTTCATAAAGACACCTATTCAAGGTTTTAATTAGCACTGTGACAGTTTGGAAACTGCTGTCAATCAATCTTTGGAGAAAAAAAAAAAAACAAAAAAACCCAACACACCACACTTGTCAAGTTTGCATGCCCAGGGAGAGTTAAATTGAAATTAAAGTGAATTTTAAAAGATGGGAAATAATTGAGGCTCCAGGAAGAAGAATCCAGAGAAAAAGAAATATGTGAGAAGTATGCTGCTAATTATGCTTCTTTACTTGTTCTAATTAATCTTCATTCCACTCCCAACTCACCTTTAATAAAATTAATGAATGGTTATACAGTGAGTGCTGCACTGTTCAGCATTTGGTTATGCAGATTTGCCACATCAGGTGTAGAGATAAAAGCATGCCCAAATGACCTAGCCTGTGTCCATTGGAAATGGCAGCAGAATGGTCTGTATTATATGAATGAGATTCCCAAAGTGGTAAGTACAGTTTATTAGCATACTGACACAGCCTAGTTTCAAGTGTAAAAGCAAAGTTGTGTATTCCCTGAAGTCTGCTTAGGAAGATTACAGAGGATGTTCACATAGAACAAAAGGGTATCAGCATCAAACGCTTCCATTCTCCAGTCAGTGCAGCTCCCATGTAAAAGCTGAAATCTGGGAGGACTGCAAACATAAGCTTGTGAAAGAGAATTGTGGGAAAGGCATAAAACTACACCCAAAACAGCAAGCCAACAGAGACTGAACAGAGCAAAAGCAACAGGGGAGTGAAGCATGGAGGAAAACCTGATGCTGTGTTCTGAAGACAGCTGGGTGAAAGAAGCCAGAAACCCTCGCTGGAGAAAACAAGCCACACTTTATTTTAGTCCTGAAGCTACCATACTCATATCAACACATATAGAAAGGAGTGAGGGTGTGTGCACATGGTTTATAGATAGAAAAATATACAAAACATAAAAAAATGTCCTATGCAAGTATATGCAAAACCCACCTTTATCCACAATGACAATAAAAAGATGTAGTGCGGGTCCAGAGGAGGCCACGAAGATGATCAGAGGGATGGAGCAGCTCTCCTATGAGGACAGGCTGAGAGAGTTGGGGCTCTGCAGCCTGAGAAGAGAAGGCTTTGAGGAGACCTTATAGTAGCCTTCCAGTATCTGAAGGGGTCCTACAGGAAGGCTAGGGAGGGACTATTTATAAGATCTTGCAATGACAGGACAAGGGGCAATGGGTTTAAACTGGCAGAGGGAAGATTTAGACTGGATGTTAGGAGGAAGTTCTTTACCGTGAGGGTGGTGAGACACTGGCACAGGTTGCCCAGGGAGGTTGTGGCTGCTCCCTCCCTGGAGGTGTTCAAGGCCAGGTTGGATGAGGCCTTGAGTAACCTGTACTAGTGGGAGGTGTCCCTGCCTATGGCAGGGGGTTGGAACTAGATGATCTTTGAGGTCTCCTTCCAACCTTACCATTCTATGATTCTGTGATTCTATCCTTTTTCAAGCAACCAGCTGTTCATGGTGCATGCCTGAAATACCAGCATTGCTCTAAGGCAAAGACCCTGGCACTGGTGTCATTGCAGAGAGGTCTAAGGAACTGAAAGAATTTACATACCAAGTGAATAGGAATGACATTTATAACTGCTGTGGCTGTCCAGAAACATGCTTAATACTCTAAAAGTCTGACTCACTGAGGAAAAAGTGGCATTCTTCTGCAACATTTTGTGACCTTGGAATTAAGTGACAAGAAAGGCAGGATAAGGAAACTCCAGCTCCTAGCTAGCAAAGGAGTTCAATTCCCACATGTTGTTCTACTTCAGAAACCCTGGGTTTAGCATTAAAGGAGTAAGTGAGGTCTTTCCAAAGTGATAGTTCATAGAATGATAAGGTTGGAAGGGACCTCAAGGCTCATCCAGTTCAACCCCCTGTTATAGGCAGGGACACCTCCCACTAGAACAGGTCGCTCACGATCTCATCCAACCTGGCCTTGAACACCTCCAGGGAGGGAGCAGCCACAACCTCCCTGGGCAACCTGTGCCAGTGTCTCACCACCCTCACTGCAAACAACTTCCTCATAATATCCAGTCTAAATCTCTCCTCTGCCAGTTTAAACCCATTGCCCCTTGTCCTGGCATTGCAAGCCCTTGCCAATAGTCCCTCCCCAGCCTTCCTGTAGGCCCCTTCAGATACTGGAAGGCTACTCCAAGGTCTCCTGGAAGCCTTCTCTTCTCCAGGCTGCAGAGCACCAATTCTCTCAGCCTGTCCTCAGAGCAGAGCTGCTGCAGCCCTCTCAGCATCTTCGTGGCCTCCTCTGGACCTGCTCCAACACTTCCATGTCCTTCCTGTGCTGGAGGCTCCAGAACTGCACACAGGACTCCAGGTGGGGTCTGAGGAGAGCAGAGTAAAGAGGCAGAATCCCCTCCCTTGCCCTGCTGCCTACACTGCTCTTGCTGCAGCCCAGGACTTGGTCGGCTGTCTGGGCTGCACTAACACTGCAGGCTCATGTTGAGCTTTTCATAATCCTAATGACACAACAGAAAAGCTTTGATAAGGGCAAGCTTTAGCTGGTGAGACTTTATACTGTAGGCTCAGAGGAGCTTCTCATGCAGAGGTGCTTTGTGCACCCGTGGGGTTCTGCTTCTGGGGAAGAAAGTGATGTACAGCACTCTAGAAGTCTGTGTGCACTCTGCTCTCTCATAGCCAGTCCCCTACATGGGAGAGAATATCCTTCCCAGCTTTTACCCTTTCTTCAAGCAAGCAACCAGAGTTTGGGCTTGCTTAAATGTGAACCTAAATGCAAAATGATGTTGATATAAATAAGTCAGAGACACAGTCTCTTTCACTCCCTTCATATTTAAAATCTTATTGAGTACATGAAAATAATGCTGGGCCCCCTCCATATCTCACTAATGCCTCTTAATAATTCTGCAGCTCAACCATAAGATGAGTGGACAAGATGAACTGGCTCCTGCATATTCATTCTTTTTTCTAAGCCAGTTTTCTTAACCTCCATTTCCTAAGGTAAAGATGTTAGTCCTTCAAACACAAGACACAACTGAACAGCCTTCTGCAATTCTCCTACTGAAACTGCAACTGTATTTTTTCTTCACCTTTTAACAGTCATCAGAGACATAANCTGAGCTTTGAGGTCCCTTCCAACCTTACCATTCTATGATTCTAAGCCAGTTTTCTTAAGCTTAGCTTCTCTTGCATTTCAAACAGAAGACACAACTGAACAGTCTTCTGCAATGCTCCTACTGAAACTATAACTGTATTTTTTCCTCACCTTTTAACAGCCATCAGAGACATAAATAGGTGATGTCTGCATTCTTTTTTTTTTTTTTTTTTGAGGACCCCACTGAAGTAAGATAACTAGCTGCACTAAAATATTATTTTACAAACCAGTTGGTTTACTTCCAAATAGAAGCAAAGAAATCCCACCTGCTTCAGAATGACTGCTGTTAAACAGTTCTGCAAGGATATGGTTAGATGGATCAAAACACCTACATTCAATTTCACAGGGTGCTAATGCTTCAAATTGCCAACTTAACCAGCTTTCCATGACCCCTGCTTCCCTTCATGCATGTACAATTCTTCTGCTGACGAATATATGGCATCTGAAAATGTATTGCAAACTAAAATTACATCAGCTGTGTAAATTAGCCCCTCACTATAAGGCTATATTTGCTGTGACTTTTAATCCCTGCCCTGTGAGAAGCATGTTTTTAAAATACATACTTGAGTGTCTACAGTTTTAAGAGACATGTCACTGCAAGTACAGGCAAATATCGTGACACTTGAGTTCTTCATTAAAACACATTTTGATCTATACAGTTTTTCTTTTGTGACTAGAGAGCAAAGCACCAGATAACTCCAGAAAGTCAATTAAAAAGAGAGACAGTGCATCTTAATCACAGGGCTTTTCCTATCTATTTTTTCCACTAGTTACTTAAAACCACTAACTTGAAATCAGTCTTCAGAAGTTCACTCAATCAAAGGGCCAAGCTCTGAGTAATCAAAGATCTTAAATCACTGGAGCTCCCAACATCAGCCACGGGAGGATTAAAAATCCAGTAGCCAGAACTCAATTCTTCGATCCGGCGAGCACCGGCGCATTATGAGAAGTCCCTAAAGCCCTAGATCACAGCCCAGCCTTTGCCTGCTGTGGAGCTAAGTGGAAACTGTCTTTAATTCCTTAGGAGATCCTATCTGGCCAGATGAAAATAGATATTGGCCTCTGTGCGTAGGATGATTAGAAGAATGAAAGAGGATTAAACAAGATGCAAGGGGAAAGGCTCAGAGTGGCTCATTTACATGGCATTACTGCTGACAGATAGGTGTTAACAGAACAGAGCAACCTGAAGGCAAAACTCTATCTGAATTAGAGCTATATTTATTTACCCAAGTTATAAAGGGATTAAGCCCTGTTTATTTTGCCACATCCAGCACTGTTTTATCTATTAAGCACTTTGATGCTGCCTCAGTTGTTCAGTGTCACGCACTGCACAGCTGTTTGGGGCTGTGTTTATCTTCATTTTAAACAGAAGCTTTTAAATGTTTCAAACATAAAATATAGATGCTAATGGCAAGTTAAACATTCACAGCTGTCTTCTTGTCTCCCAAAACGGAGACATTTTTTAAAACAGACAATGGGAAAAGTCAAAAGCACATTTATAAGTACTTTGTAGATTGCTGACAGGGAAAACCAAGTACAGGAGAGGGTGTATCACACACAGGCAGTGTGAACACAAAGGCACTGTCACAATCTGATTATTCAAAAAAAAAAAGCTTTAATTAGGCAGGGAAATTATTTAGCAAAAAAAAAATCCAGCCAACCCAAATCATCAGTCTTCCTGTGAGTCAGTGTGTTTGCTCAAAAGTCACTTGAACCTCTCATAAAGTAGCTATCATTTTACTCTGAGTGAAGCCCTGTAACAGTTGATCCCAGGTAACCCAGCTCTCAGGGGACTACAGGAACTTTCTCTGCTTTGCCAGCAACATCATATTTGTAAAACCCAACATATTTGTAAACCCAGTCTCAGTGCTGTTTGACTGCTCTGATACACTTAGCTCCCTCATTTACCATCCCAACTTTGCACATAATCTGGGAACTGAAAACCTAACTGCATCACTTAGCTTGCCCTTACCTGCTTGTGGTCCAGAAGACCTACATTCCTCCTCCTGTTCCTGTTGTAATAATATCACTTTGAATACGTTTGTGGGTTAGCCCAAACTCAGCCAAACCATTTTGCACAAAGCATGGTGAGAGCGGTGAGAAGAAAGGCATAAAAGTAGAGAGACGCATAAAGGATCTTCCAGAGTTTCATTTTTCAATCCCATACAAAACTATTACTGCTCAGCGCTGTAATGGGCTCACCTGTGTTCATACTCTCTACAAGGAAATATTTACAAAGCCATGAAAACTCACTTCACTGACTGACATCTTGACTCATTTGACTGACATCACACTCTTATCAATCTTTTCAGTAACACCAAGNCCACACTGCTCTTGCTGCAGCCCAGCACACAGTTGCTGTCTGGGCTGCACTCACACTGCAGCCTCATCTTGAGCTTTTCATCACCTCAGACCCCCAGCTCCTGTTCCTCACCGCTGCTCTCAGCCATTCACCATCCAGCCTGAAGTTGTGCTACATCTTCTGGTTCCAGCAAGGAGAGACTTGACATGCTAAGAGGCTGTTGGGATGGGCTTCTGTATGTTTCTTTTCAGCAAAGAAAAACAAACAAACAAACAAAAAAAAAAGCTGATAAAGACAATTCAAAATAACTTCTGTCCCAAACTGTAAAAGGCACCATTACATGTTTCTACAATCAGAATACTCAGCTGCCTTCAAAACCACAGCTAGTAAGACTTGCCACTGCACCCTGTACTCATTAAGAGGTCCATTCAGATGAAATGGAGGCAAAGCTAAACACTTGGTAGGAAAAGCTTCCACATATTCCTGGCAAAGGCTGTACTGCTTTTGTTATTAAAGTATCTCATCCATCATTTTCTCTTCCTGATTATTCAGGGGAAGGCATCTGTGCTATGATGGGCAAGAAAAACAAGTGAGCAAGCAAACAAACCAACCTCTCAAATCCCCCCTTCTCCCTCTGCCCCAACCTGTCCCCCTTTCAAAAAAAGCCCAAACATGAAAAACAAACAAAAAAACTCCAAACCAACACACCAAACCCCACAAACCAAACAAACTTGAAAACCCAACAAAACAAAACCAAAACAAAACAAAACAAATCCAAAACAAAATGGTCCACGAAGATGATCAAAGGGCTGCAGCAGCTGTGCTGTGAGGACAGGCTACAAGAGTTGTGGCTCTTCAGACTGGAGAAGAGAAGGCTTCCAGGACACCTTAGAGTAGCCTTCCAGGATCTGAAGGGAGCCTAAAGGAAGGCTGGGGAGGGACTATTGACAAGGTCTTGCAATGCCAGGACAGGGGGCAATGGGTTTGAAGTGGCAGAGGGGAGATTCAGACTGAATATTAGGAGGAAGTTGTTTGCAGTGAGGGTGGTGAGACACTGGCCCTGGTTGTCCAGGGAAGTTGTGGCTGCTCCCTCCCTGGTGGTGTTCAAGGCCAGACTGGATGAGGCCTTGAGTGACCTGTATTAGTGGGAGATGTCCCTGCCTATGGCAGGGAGTTGGACCTGGATGAGATTTGAGGACCCTTCCAAACTTACCATTCTATGATTCTATAAAAACCAAACCAAAAACAAAACAAAAAGAAAAAAAAAATCAAGCAGCCAACCAAGCCAACAAAAAGCACACACAAAAAAAAAAATTCATTGAAGGCTTTACTAATAGATAGTCCTGCCTTAAGGAAACACCTGTGAGCCTTTATCCCATGTAGGACAAGTAAGCCCCTGTAGGTATAAGGGTCTAGCAATATGTCAATACCTTTTTTCACATCCCCATGTTCACCAGACCATTAGGTCATGCTTCCAGTCACCTGAGCTCTCCCCAGCTCTCTGAACATGCTCCTCAACCATCCAAGCACTTTCTGCAGTGATGTTCTCGACCCTGCCTGCAGCTGAAGCATGACCTACTTACAGCTGATTTTCAAAGGTACTGTGACCCTGCCATTGTTGAAGGGTTTTTTTTTCTCTCGGTAGTGCAGTTCCTTGTATTCTCCTGCAAGATCAGACTCTGCCATTAATACTTCAGATGTGAATAGTGGCCCTGTTACATCAGGTACACTATTATGCACAAAGGAAACAAGACTGAAGTAAACAAGATTTCCAGGCATTAAATAATAATAAAAGAACCCAGAGGCTTTAACGAGCCTTTTTATAGAGCTTCAATGCCTCTTAAAATAAATAGGTCAGCGTCGATAGAAAAACTGGGATCTGATTTTATCCTTTTATATTTTCAGGATGCTTTCCAGCATCCAAGCATAATATGAGGAAAACTCACAGGCCTATCTGCTCGTGTTCCTCTAGCCTTAGTATTGATATTAATGCCAACAAAATTAGTAATTTGACAATTAGTTTTCCACTTACCTGAAAAGACATGAAAGGCAGGAAGGAAAGTAGCTTAACTAAATTATAATGTGGCTGTGACAAGTCAGGTTCCTGTCATGTTATAGCCTTCCAACTTTAACATTTTCATGTCTGCTTGGCAGGTTATTAAAATAAATGAGGGTGTGTTGGACTGCTGTTGCACTTCTCTCTAATGGGAGTTCAGGAATTTTGCAAGCCGCTACCGTAAATTGACCGATGGTGAAGTCTGAAAGAAGTTGGCTAAAGTGGACAATTAGGAGCATTTCTCCACAGCTGAGTGAAATATTCCTTGTTATTTGAATAATTCAGGCACAGGCTAATTTTTGGAGGCTGAGTTTGTCAAGATAATGTGCCTTGTGCTTGTCTGCTTGTCATTTTTAACTCAATCCCGCATGTTACAGGTGCAGTCTAGCTTACCAAACAGGCAAATCACTCACAGTGGAATTTGCATATGGAATATAGATATATTGTACTAAGGAAAAACAGCCCAAGAAATCAACAGATAGCTGTGGTAGGAATGCACATGATGGTAAAAACTTCTGATGTTTGATAGCTGCTGCATCCCTCTTTATGCTGATATCATTAAAGGTGTTGTTTGGCACTATGCACACACAAATATGCAGAATGTAAAGCATTGTGTAGATCTCCTCATAAAGAGAGATGGTGAGGCCACAGGAATCCCATGTGGCATGCAGATGTTCTGGGTAGACACAGTTGTCTTTTTCAACATAAAACATTTCAATGTCAAAAAAATGTGGAACATGCAGGGAATGGTTCTTTCCTTCAACTGAGGGAGTGAAGATTCTTTAGAAAAGATGAAAAAGCTTCTACAGGCACTATTAGGGCAGGGTTTGGTGGTGAAGTCTACACTACTGAGGTAGAATTTTTATATTTCTGGTTCTCTTTTCTCTTCTATGGCACTAACTGTGACCACTTCTCCAAGAGGCAATGACATTCTCACCATGCATTTTCATAGAATCATAGAATGATAAGGTTGGAAGGGACCTCAAAGATCATCCAGTTCCAACCTCCTGCCATAGGCAGGGCCCCCCCCCACTAGAACAGGTCACTCAAGTCCTCCTCCAACCTGGCCTTGAACACCTCCAGGGAGGGAGCAGCCACAACCTCCCTGAGCAACCTGTGCCAGTGTCTCACCACCCTCACTGAAAACAACTTTCTCCTAACATAGAGTTTCAGTCTCCCCTCTGCCACTTCAAACCCATTGCCCCCTGTCCTGGCATTGCAAGACCTTGTCAATAGTCCCTCCCCAGCCTTCCTGTAGCCCCCTTCAGATCCTAGAAGGCTACTTTAAGGTCTCCTGGAAGCCTTCTCTTCTCCAGGCTGCAGAGCCCCAACTCTTGTAGCCTGTCCTCATAGGAGAGCTGCTGCAGCCCTCTCAGCATCTTTCTGGCCCTCCTCTGGACCCACTCCAACAGGGCCTTGAGTGACCTGTACTAGTGCGAGGTGTCCCTGCCTATGGCAGGGGTTTGGAACTGGATGATCTTTGAGGTCCCTTCCAACCTTACCATTCTATGATTCTATGAAAATACATTGAGATGTTTACATAGATGGTAAAGAATTCAGATTACTTATGCAGGCTGGGCAATAGCTGCCTCTTAGTCTTCTCCACCATGACATGCACACATATACCAAGGTATGTACGTGTGTGTTTCTGTTTACATATGTGTATATGTATGTATATATAAGAAGGTGTATTTTTTATATGCATCTATCTACTTGAAGTTGTGGGAAAATCCAACTCATTACCATCATTTTATCAACCAGACTTCTCCCCTGAGGTCATGCAAAACAAACTCTTTGCTAGAAGGTCGTGCAACGCATCGCTTTGAAGTCATGAGTGAAAAAAGTCATGATGCAGATAGCACCATCTCTGGTGTTGCCATCATACCCATATATTCCAGCAGGGATGGAGCAATACTACCCTATCCTACTATGAAACAAAACTGAAGGCAATTTTCTTAACTGGGTTAAGAGATGGAGGATATAGATCCCCAAAGGCAACAAAAAGGAGCCCATTAAAACTTGCAGGACCATGAAAGGTCTGGTGGAGAGAGAGTGCACTTACACTTAACAGTGATGAGGCCTGAATGCTTAAAATAATGTACTGGGAGAGTTACTGTTCACAGGTCATTCCTAGAGATATTCTAACACAGAGAGAACAATCTGAATTCTGATATTTGCATGCAAATCAGGCTATCCATGTGTGAACAGGAGCATTCATCATATATTATTCATTTTTGATTGCATTTTGAAAGCTTCAGTCATTCAGTCAGGGAGCAAACCCAGGGCTGGGCAGCTGGGGTGGCCACATGAACAGCACAGAGAGAACAGCTGAAGCAAGCAGCTCAACTATTTACTCTCAAAGACTATTCATATCAAATTACCCATGTAACAATGCACACCTTTAAACAAGCAATTTGCACTCAGCAATTTGCAAACAGAATTCATGGAATTAATTACATGTTAGAAATTAGTCTGAACGGTTCCCATCTTCACACACGAGGAGCAAAACTCTTTATGCCAGACCTACGACACCGTTAAATAATGAAACAGTGGAGATGAGGGTTTGAAGTTTATGCACACTCCCACTTTCCAAGAATATAGGTTCAGAAAAGGGACTCTGGCTGCTGCATCTGGACTTGAGGGAAGAAAAGGTCAACATACGAGCCTAAGACAATTTTCAAGGAACTTGCTGTCTCTGCAAGGAAGCAATGAGCTGTAAGGGCAGCCAGCAAAATTGGTCTTTGGTCAGGTAGAGCACTCAGCACCCAAAGATCAACACTGGATCAAAATCAACACAAATGTGAGACCTCTACCTCAAAGGAATAAACCAAAGGTAACAAAATCATCAGACCCCATCTAGATTACTGTGTACAGTTCTGGAGCCTCCAGCACAGGAAGGACATGGAAGTGTTGGAGCGGGTCCAGAGGACGTCACAAAGATGCTCAGAGGGCTGCAGCAGCTCTGCTGNTTTTTTTTTTTTTTTATTCAGCCTAATTGCTAAACAATCCTATTATCTAAATAATTTTGAAGCTTCATCTGATATGAAATAAACAGAGCCTGAAACCAGAAGATACGAGACCTGTTTTAACAGGAAAACTGCAGTTCCTTCAAGAACTCATTTATGAGTGTAGATAGAGATAAACATAAGTCCAAACCCACTTAATTCTGTATTGTTACATATAATGAAGCCTGAAACATGTCAGAGAGAATAAGCATCTGGCATTTATAGCCACTTTTTAATATAAACCACATGGTATGACTTACCTTGTATATTTATAATAGAAATGTAAAGGATAATTTTCAGACAGATTAAAGAAGCCTTGATATTACTAAAGATCCCATAGAATTCCAACCTGACAAGATACAAATGTGGACAAAAAGCTTAATAACTTTTAAAACCTATTATTATTATTATTATTATCATTATTATTGTTATTATTATTGTTATTATTATTATTATTATTATTATTGTCACTGTCAGTGTATGTTCATCAAATATATTTTAGAACAGAACCTGAAGTAACTTCATGATAAAAGGTTTACTTTACTCGACATTTGAAATCTTATCTACTTTGCTGTGGTAGGGTTAAAATGTTATCCCCCAAAATAAAATCACTTAGCTCAGAAGGTCTGGAAGCAAATGAAGGTGTTCAAGGCCAGGTTGGAGGAGGCCTTGAGTGACCTGTTCCAGTGGGAGGTGTCCTTGCCTATGGCAGGGGGTTGGAACTGGATGATCTTNACTGCCACCTTCTTCTCCCCCCCCACCCCCCCATAGAGAAAACCAGAAAGACCCCAACTGTTATCTGCTCAGCCAAGGTTAGTGCAGCTGTGCAAGATCAGGCAGCACAGGGGACAAGAGGAGGAGATAGGAAGCAGCAGAGAGCTAAGAACTGTTGTGCAACAGATTATCTACTAGTCCAGCAAGCAAATTAAATTATATAGACCTCTCTATTATTTTTCTTCTATAACCACTCTTCTATTTTATTCACTTTCTACCTTTTGTTCTATTCAATGTTTATATTTTTGAATGGATCTGGAGTGTTAACTCTAAACTACCACACTCACTCCACTGGAAAAATGATTACCTAGCACCTAATAAGTAAGCCAGTGGAAAATGCAGAACTAGTCTGAAATATATTTTCATTTCTTTGCCCCAAATTTTCAAGGTGTCTGCAACTTGTTTTCAAAGTGTCAACTCACTGCTTAAAAATAGCAAGGCTGGTCATGTCATGGTGTATTATTATCTCATGATATGTTTGGATGATAGTATGCAACTGTGTTATACCACTATGCAACTGTACAAAACATGTATGATATTGCATGTTAACCTTAAAAAGAACCTTTCTACAAATAACTCTTCCCTTACTCTGTTTTCCCCTTCAGGAAGCTCTTACAGAGAAACCTGCCCTTTACAGGAAAAAAAAAAAATGTAGTGATTAGTTCCAATAACTTGGGCAACTAAATAAATATTTACAGTATCAGAACATTCAGCAAAAACTCATGTGCATGGACCTAGGTGGCCTCATATGGATTATCAGTTTTTTTGTAATTAGTGTGTAAATAAACAAACAGGATTAAAGAAGTCAAGGATACTGCATCACAGAGCATGCTTTGCTCATTTATTTTGACAAGCACAGTTTTGTTTTAATTGTGAATAATAAAAATGCTACTCATTAATTTTACAGTTAAAGTGTTAGGAGATGATAGATGTAAAGCATGTACCTTGAAAATCCATCTGCAAGGGTGTGACAGGAAGATAAGTTCAAAAGCAAATTTGATCAAATGATATCTACCTTTTCAAGGGAGTTTTAACTCCTTTTTCCCCCTTGTAGTTCACCACAAACTTTGTTGCGTGCTTTAGTTTATCAGCCAACCACAGAATATTTTTTTGAATTATCAGTTGCTGATGCAAAATCATAGAATCATAGAATGGCAAGGTTGGAAGGGACCTCAAAGATCATCCAGTTCCAACACCTCCCACTAGAACAGGTCACTCAAGGTCTCCTCCAACCTGGCCTTGAACACCTCCCTGGGCAACCTGTGCCAGTATCTTACCACCCTCACTGCAAACAACTTCCTCCTAACATCCAGTTTCAATCTCCCCTCTGCCACTTCAAACCTTGTCCTGTCATTGCAAAACCTTGTAAATAGTCCCTCCCCAGCCTTCCTTTAGCCCCCTTCAGATACTGGAAGGCTACTCTAAGGTCTCCTGGAAGCCTTCTCTACTCCAGAGCCCCAACTGCAGAGCCCCAACTCTCTCAGCCTGTCCTCACAGCACAGCTGCTGCAGCCCTCTCAGCATCTTCGTGGCCTCCTCTGGACTGGCTCCAACAGTTCCATGTTCTTCCTGTGATGGGGGCTCCAGAACTGAACACAGGACTCCAGATGGGGTCTGATGAGAGCAAAGGGGGAGAATCACCTCTCTTGCTTCCACATAGCTTTTCCTTACTGTACTCTTATTCTCTGGTGTTTTCAAGGGTATCTACTTAGTTGTGTAATGTCAGGCAAAGGAGATTTTCCATGCTTTGGCTTACTCACCTACAAAAACTGTGCAGCATGCTAATTGTGCAGAATTAATACGATGCTTAATCAATCTTTATAGATGCACTGTGCTTCAGAACCCCAGTAGCATGTATGCAGGAAGTACTAAGATACTTGACTTCATTTGCAACATCAACAGTTGTAACAGTGGAATGTAGCTCCACTTTGTAAGTGTTAAAACCATTAAGCAGTCGTGTCTTTTGCATTTTAGAGACACAACATGCCAGTATTTCTCCAAGCCAGATCTCCCATTTTGCTAATGCAGCACTGAATCCACTGGAAATATATTAAGGTATAGAAGCAGCTCTATAGTAGTGCTCCTGAGACAGAAAGACTGTCACAGGTTTTTTCAGTATGTTCTGGTTTATTTTCCTCCAGTGTACAAAAGTGTTAATACTTAAGAACAGGACTTGCCATATGTCATGAAGCTGTCTCTTTAATGTCTCCCTGTTCTGAGCTATGTTTCCTGTGACAAATTCTGTTATGAGATTGCTAACACAGCAGCTGTTTAAATAACTGTTAAAGATTAATTATTACCATTATTTCACAGCAGTTGGCAAGACATATCAAATGCTAGATAAACTTTATAGCAAGACAGGGACTGTCCCCACCTTCAATTCTTCACACACCCCCATCCATGTGATAGGAAAAACTCTTCAGATGTGTTCCTAGTTCATCATCTCTGAAAGTTAATGAACGATTGATCAGGGCTACTCTCTTGCAACCAGAGGTCATGATTAGGTCTGTAACACTGTACTGCTACATAGATGTGATAGCAATTGTGGTGAAGATGCTTAGTAAGTAAACTAGCAGATATTTTTCTCACCATTGGTGTTGTTTCTACCTGCTCAGATATCTCTCTTTAAATAGATTTGTTGGTGAATAATGTCTTACATTGATGTCTTGTGTTGATCACTGAAAAACAGATTGGAAACTGAAGTAGCTGTGCCTAATTGAGTAACTATTACTACCCCAGTAATGGGACATGTGAAGCATTTTATCTGCTTTCTTTGTAGATTGTTAATTTAAATGGATGGTACAGCAATAAACCAGTTAGAGTTAATCAGCTGAACCAAACTGCAGAAAGACAACACAGGGATTACTTTAATGCTAACTCAGAAAACTACAGCTGTTGTAAAATACAATCATTAATAATTAATAGAGTTGATGAGAAACTAATTTCTGAAAACAATGGACATAATTCTAAAGCAAAAGTCCTTGAATGCCTTCAGCATAATGATCTGAAAAGGGCNTTCTATAATTCTATGATTTTTCACCCAAAAAAAATGCTTCCAAATTATCATTGCTAAATAGTGTAATTTTTGTACATGTTTTCTCAACCATTAATAAGAATTTTGGTTTTGGGGGGTCTGGAAGTTTTCTGGTGCTGTTTTTTTTTCCCTAGCCACACAAACTGAATAGCACACAACTTAAAGGACTAGGACACTGGTCTTGCTCTATTTATTAATATAAAATTACCAGGAATGTGAATGAATTCCATCAAGGCTCATAAAACTCTGGATGTCCTACTTCTGTTTGGGACCAAAAGGGTGGTGAAAGGAAGGCTCTTGTCTCAATATGAATGTCTGACTTTGTGAGCTTAGAAGATGCCATTAAACATTCAAGTGTGTCGGATGCTCATTGCCCTCCATTCTTTGGGAACCTTTGCCTGGGCATCCATCACAAATTAACTCCAAGGAATCTATAGCTATTACAGATGTCCACAAAGAGCACTTCTACAATAGAATGTGTGGCAAACAAGTGGAAAATATCTGTTTATAACAGGCTGTACAATTTTTGAGGTCTGTTTACCTTGAGATCAGCAGAGCAAAGTCTTGTCTGTAATGACTGTTCAAGTCAATTAAAATGTATTAACAAGTACCTTGGTCCCAAATTCTGCTGTTATAAACAGCAAGTCTCTTGAAAATTAATGAATTGTAATGTGATTACTCAGGTCTGCAGAGCACAAAGGATTACACCCTGTAAACATGGTTTCTAGACTAATATATGGGAGTCTTGAAGGGGACAAATCATTACACAAGTACATTGAAATCAGTAGGACTGGACAACAGAAATGGGCTGTTGAATCTTAATCAGGTTTCATAATGGTCTGGATTTTAGGCTGAATAAAATGACTATGTCTGAACAGCTTTTATTCTGAACCCCATAAAGGCAAATACTAGATGAACCCTTATTAAACACAGGAGGCATGACTTTTCCTAGGAGTCTTACATCAGCCTTGGTTTTATACAGGAATCAATTAAATCTCTTAATTTAAGATTTATTATCATTGTCCTTGATCTATATAAAACAAGAATAAAATCCTTTTATTCTTGTAATCCTCTTAATTTCACAGCAACATTGATCTATAAAACTTCCTTGCAGGGGCAGCCAGCTACTCCAGCACTTCTAACTCCATCAAGAGATGAGTGAACGATGGTGCATTCCCCTGACCTTCAGCTTACTTTATGGAGATACCAACAGGCAGAATCGCTCTGCAAGTCTCCTTGTGATGATACTGCAGAAAATCACAAAAAGGACTATATCTGTGGACATATTCCTCCACGGTGGTGGTGGGCAAACCACGAGAATCCACTAAGATCATCTAGGGAGTTAGAATGAAGCAGTGGCTTCACTCCTTGGAGAAAGAAGAAAAAGAGTCTATGGTCACTTCCCTCTGTGGTGAGGAGAACTTGAGAAAACTTGGCTCTATCATAGGATCATAGAATGGTAAGGTTGGAAGGGACCTCAAAGATCATCCAGTTCCAACCCCTGCCATAGGCGGGGACACCTCCCACTAGCACAGCTCACTCAAGGCCTTGTCCAGCCTGGTCCTGAACATCTCCAGGGAGGGAGCAGCCACAACCTCCCTGGGCAACCTGTACCAGTGTCTCACCACCCTCACTGCAAAGAATTTCTTCCTCCTAACATCCACTTTCAATCTCCCCTCTGCCACTTCAAACCCATTGCCCCTTGTCCTGGCATTGCAAGACCTTGTCAATAGTCCCTCCCCAGCCTTCCTGTAGGCTCCCTTCAGGTCCTGGAAGGCTACTCTAAGGTCTCCTGGAAGCCTTCTCTTCTCCAGGCTGCAGAGCCCCAACTCTCGTAGCCTGTAACAGCATTCTAAACCAATGTATCTTTCTATGTAACTTGCTGGCATTCTTGCAAAAAAACTCCACAACTGCATCAAAACCAATCCTGTCTTCAGATTTGAAATAAAAAAATCTTATTTCCCTGTTTGCATTGTGACATATGCTCAGCCTAGCTACTTGCACGCACAAGGATGGGTAGACACTGTGATGGTTTGGGAGTTTCCTGCCCTCCCACACTTTGTAAAATCACCCAGATTGGACTCAGTCAGATGGAAGTTGAGGACTGAAGCTCTATTTACAGCTTAGCACAATGTACCAGCAGAGATATACACAATAGACAGAAATATTTACAGAAATATCCAAGTTAAAGGTAACACAGAAACACAATCCCCCTCCCAGAAATCAGAGTCCCCAGGAGGGGCTCCCAACCACCCTTCCACCTTCTTTCCACCCCTCTGCCTTACCCCAGGGTTTGCCTTACGGACAAGGTGAGCTTGGTGGCTTGGCAAGGGGAGTTAGAAGGAAAGTGGTTAGGGAGGTTACACAGCAGAGAGGCGAAGAAAAAAAAAAAGCTAGAGAGACCAAGAGACTCTCTGTCTCTGTGTGTTATCTATGGTTGTGTTCTTGTTCTTATACATTTCAGCAAGCCTATGAGTGAAGTAGACATCACCACTGTTTGCTTTTCACAGCCTATAATCTATTTTTTTTCATTGAAATATTCCAATTAGCCTCAAACCAGCACAGACACCTAAGCAGCTAACAAACTCTGTAGAGCAAAAGCTCATTCTCTTTAAGCAGCAATCTGTCATACCCAACAGCTGACTATAGAATCATAGAATCATAGAATNTGAGCATCTTCGTGGCCCTCCATCCAGAGAAGATTGACAATGAATCACAACCAACACTACCTGGTACAGGTCACTTCAAATAAAAGGAAGGTATAATTTATAAATTTTAAATCCCTCTAGCTTTGATGTCTCTTTTCCACTTGTCTCAGAGTGGAAACAAGAATTTGCTGTTTTGAAGTCTTGCATCTTACTCACTTCTGTACAAAAACGTAGCTATTCTTGATGTTGAACTATTTTCTGGCACCAGTGCCTTCTCACAGCTAAGCACCAAATGTCACCATAACAACTCCCTCTCTCCCTCATCCAGTATTTGACAATGCAAAACACTGCTCATCCGAACACGAAAACCATATATGGATTTAGTCTTCAAACAAGTGCTGAGCACTCCAAATCTTCTTTCAGATCCAGCTGCTACACACATCTGTCTCTAAGTACCAAGCTAAAGCTTATTTGTGCTTTGTCAGCAAGCAGGTTTTCTGTTCCAGGCTTCCTCAACACCCATATTATTAGTCATTATCAGAGGATAAGCAGGAAGTAAAGCTGCTCTGGTTGCTTACTGCAGGGGAGAGAGAGAGGTGGAGAAATATCAGGAAATCAGAACATTGAACAGCTGAACATGTAGCTGGTTTCTCTTCCCTAAAACATCAAAACAAAAAGAGGGAGGATAGATTAATTCCCTCTCCAGCAATCTCCTCTTCAGTTTCCCTGAAGGGAGCATAATCTGCCTTTCCATAATAACATCATTCACTCCCAAAACTTAAGTACAACTCATTCTCATCAAAGGCAGAATACCAGTCCCACAAAAGAAAACAACAACAAAAACAAAAACAAAAAAAAAAAAAAAAAAAAAAAAAAAAAGTAATAAGAATAAATTACATATATTCAAATCTACAAAACCTGGCAGAAATCATCTGAGAAGAGACTGCCAATCTGTCTGCAATCAAGACATATCTGAGAAATTTAGCACCATTCCAGACTTCTGCAGGGAATGCTTCTTGCCTTTCCTTTCTTGCTGTCTGAGTCTCAGCATGGCTGCTGTGCTTTCTCTACCACATGAATGTGTCTGGCAATGATTTCTTGGTTTGGAATTAGTACCTTATCTCTGCTACCTCAGGGTATCTCTCACTGCCTGGTGAGAAACTGGCTTCTAGTCAGTGAGGAATCAGTGCCATGCAACATTTAGGAGTCAGCGTGATTGCTAAACCACTCATTTTTGAGAATTTGGAGAGAGTAGTGAAACAGAGTACCTAATAGGAAGGAAAAGAATGATGGAGGGAACAATAAAATGTCTTCATTTCAAGACTCTAGGACTACATATTAAGCTAACAGCACTTAAGCACTTAAACATATTGAAGACTTCCCTTGCTAGAGGGCAGGGATGCCATCCAGAGGGACTTGGACAGGCTGGAGAGGTGGACCCAAGCCAACCTCATGACATTCAACAAGGCCAAGTGTAAGGTCCTGCACCTGGGTAGGCACAATCTCAAGCACAACTCCAGGTTGGGTGGTGAATGGTTGAGAGCAGTCCTAAGGAAAAGGCCCTGGGAGTCTGGGGTGATGAAAAGCTCAAGATGAGGCTGCAGTGTGAGTGCAGCCCAGATCACTCAGCCTGTATTTGTGCTTGGGATTGTGCCTACCCAGGCACCCAGGGTTCTCTAATTGCAGTATCATTATTAAAATTAAGAGAGATGAGATCTGCAGGTATTCTTATTGATAGAATGAACAGAGCATGCCAGATGTGGAGTAAGAATCAAAACGTAAATGTGATTAAAATAGTATTACTAATTAGCAGCAATGAACCAAACATTTCCTTTTTAAAAAGCTTCCTATGTATCAAAGCCACATCATTAGAGGAGTGATATACCCAGATTCCATCCTGGGATCAGCTGCATCCCTTCACAGCAGATATTTCACCTGACCTTCTAATCTAAAGCTTGTGCCTGCTAGTTTACAGTCAGCTTTCCTTCGAGCCAACTTGTCAAACACATGGGTCACATTTTCCAAATGCCAGTGATAATCTGAAGGAGCATCACCCAGAATGCCTTATCTTCAGGAAAGCAAGAGGTGGGGTCATTCTCTTCTGTTAAGAAAACAGAAATGTGTTCAACACAACAAGTCTCAGATCTCTGAGGCTCTGATAGCCATGCAAAGGTTCATTCATCAGAGCCCACAACTTCCCATCCGCTTGGACTCTTCTCTCGAGTTAACTGCTTGAACTGCTGCACATGGTTTGGGCTTCCAGGCCAACCTCCTCTAGAAAAAATGAGCTCTTCCCTAGGTCTGCCATGCTTCTGCAGCAAAGTACCCTGCTCAAGTCTCAGCAGAAGGACAAGTGGTCTGATGACTGACTGGTGAGCAAAACAAATAGCAATTGCTGTTCTTGTTTTAAGTGTAAGGAAGCTCCAATGATGCTCAAATCAATGGTCACAAATCCAGCACAGGATTTTCATTTTAAAATGGCCTAATTTTGTCATTCTTCTGCTGTGGTTAGTTCAAGTGTTGCAAACTTCATATATTATCTGTTGGGTAAGACTGTGATTTTCAGAGCTAATCTTGGTAGCTGACAGAGACTACACTCTATTCTATCTGTCCACATTAGTCCTTACCTGAACTGGCACATACATGAGGGATTGTGCTGCCTCTCTTAACTGCTATCCAATCATTCAATCTACACAATCTCTATGACTGAATCATTTTAGTATTAACCCATAGTATGACTGATTTTATGGATTAGGTCAGTTTAGTTGATGTTTAAGATGATAGAGTTTGCCAAATTATATTGACTTGGGGAGTTGTAAGAATGTGTGAAAAATGAAACCGAGAGTTCAGTGATAACTCAAATGGATTATGAGGTGCTCTGTTAATGAGTTACCTTAAGATTTCTCTGCCTCCTCATTTGTCTGAGCCCCAGAGTAGTTTTGGTTACTCTGATGTATTTCTCTAAAACATTTTTGCATTTTTAACCACACCCCAAGGACAAGAAGTGACTGGAAAAAATGCTCAGAGTTTTGAGGGCAACGATATTTGGAGACGAAGCAATGAACTGACCAAATGTACTGGGGGAAAAAAAAAAAGGGCAAATTAGGACCTTTCCCCTTGGATGTGAAATATAACATTTGATATATTCATAATTCTTATCCTTCTCTCAATATGTTTAAGATGATGGAGTTTGCCAATTTATATTGACTTGGGGTATTGTAAGAATGTGTGAAAAATGAAACCGAGAGTTCAGTGATAACTCAAATGGATTATGAGGTGCTCTGTTAATGAGTTACCTTAAGATTTCTCTGCCTCCTCATTTGTCTGAGCCCCAGAGTAGTTTTGGTTACTCTGATGTATTTCTCTAAAACATTTTTGCATTTTTAACCACACCCCAAGGACAAGAAGTGACTGCAAAAAACGCTCAGAGTTGTGAGATCAGAGTTTTGAGGGCAACGATATTTGGAGACGAAGCAATGAACTGACCAAATGTACTGGGGGAAAAAAAAAAAGGGCAAATTAGGACCTTTCCCCTTGGATGTGAAATATAACATTTGATATATTCATAATTCTTATCCTTCTCTCAATAAAAGGCTTCATCACCACCACTAGCACCAAAAAAACAAACAAAAAAAAATTTAAAAAATTTTAAAAATTTTAAATCCACTCTAAAATTCTTGTAGTTATTCCTTCTATATCCTGGACTCCAGTTCTTCCTCCTCTTCACTAGCAACACTTATTTTCTTTAAAACTTACTGAAATCTTTCCTGTGGGTATTTTTCTGTTGTTGTTGTTTAAAAAGACAGGTGAGATACTTTTATTTCACAGAAGTTACAAGCAGGTAAGAATTTAACAATTAATAGTATGTTTTCCATACCAGTAGTGCCAATTATATGCTATTTAAGCTTATCATCTAATTGCATGCTAGTGCTGGCTTCAGAGATGGCATGACATTAAGTCAGGCTTGTGCTGCATCCCCCAGCAGTGGAATATTCAATTATTTGTTCTGACTCATGTAATTCCCTGTATTCCAAGCTTGTTAATGTCATTACAGGGCTGAAATAAAGTGATTACTCTAAATGAGTATTTATCCGATAGGCAATGCAGTTCCTGCCCCCTCCAGCTGACAACAGATGATTGCAAGTGTTCTTCTCTGCTCCTTCACTTGCACCTCCCCCTACTTCTCCTGTCAAGGAGGGAACCACAGCGTTGTGGTGCCCTGTGAAATACTGTCAGATGGTGTAAAATATATATAATAAAATAAAAAGAAGCACAACCTTCCCCGGCAGAGTTAAAGCTAATGACCACTGCTTCCACTCCCAGTCAGTGACGACAGGTTGAACTAACTGATAATGGCATGCCTGCTGTTGAGCTGGCCACTTATGTTATTTCTCTTGACATGGTTCTGGGGAAGGCCTAATTTTTTTGACATTTGACCATGCAAATTTGAGTCCTGATACATTATTCTGCATTTACATCCTCCCAGTGTTGCTGTTTAAAATGTGCTACAAGCTCCTTGAGCTCGGCTAATAAAGGCCACAGAATGAAAGAAAGTTAAATATGAATGTAAGAAGAGACCTAAATGAAGGGCTAGCTTGTACATCTCAGAGATGACCTTCTGGAAATGAGCAAGTGGAAAATCCTTTTTAAAGCAAATGGTAAGAAGTGTAACATTGATTTTTATTTTATTTTTTTTTTCTTCTTTAAAAAAAAAAATTAAAGATTCTAAAATATTCACAAAAAGGAAAACATTAAGTTTTACACAGACACTTCTTCAGTCAGCAATTCAGCTGAGTGTATTTTAAGCCCAGGTTCCATTAATGACTCTTAGTAATACACCTTTCCCAAAGAGCCAGAAATTCAGAGTGCTTCATTAAATATAAGAAAAAATATGGCTTGCTCTCTCTCTCTTTTCACTTGCTCTTAAATTTTTCACATTGTTGAAGCCTAAATGTATTACCTGTGAGCAAACCCAACTTTTTTTTTTTTTTCCCCCCATCTCTTAAAATTAATTTGTATAAATTTACTGCTTATGAACAGCAATAGTTTGACAGCTCTGAGAAAAGCACATCTCATTTTAGCAAGAGAGTGGGTGCAGGGTAGACCTCTGGCTCCTCAGCTGAGTCTTTTACATCAAACCCAAGCAGATCATAGGCAGGGAGAAGTCAGCACTGAACGAGCCTTTTACACACACAGAGGAAGACAAGTTGTGGTGAAACTTTCATTCTCCACTTTTTCTCTGTTGTCTTCTCTCTGCCACTGTTTATTACAATGAATGCCTTGGCACATAAGCAAATATCCACTGAAGTCAGGAGAAATTTCTCCGGCTTACATGCTCTGCTTCCCTCTCACATGAAAGGGCCAGTAATGAGATAGCTGCAAGAGGATTATGCTGCAACCAGCCCCCAGCGTCTGGCATGTGGTTAGCACCCAGAATGCATAAAGTTTCCCCTGGTCAATCACCCTGGCAAACAATTTGTTTTATAAAGAGTCCCTCTAAGCACAATTAAAAAAGAAGTCTGCTGCGAATAAGAAAACATTGACCACTGCGCAAGTAGTCCATCCACACTCTAAAGCTACATTACCTCATTCTGTAACAACACTCATTTATACAACCCTGACTTTTCTAGCAAGTTCTACTGGCTTCACATCTGCTTGCCGACAACTAAATGATCTGCCACACAAAATGAAAGGCACAGTTTGAGTGATATTGGTATGGTTTAGCCAGAAAAAAATGAAAGACAGAGTTTGAGTGATTTAGACTGGATGTTAGGAGGAAGTTCTTTCTAGTGAGGGTGGTGAGACACTGGCACAGGTTGCCCAGGGAGGTTGTGGCTGCTCCCTGCCTGGAGGTGTTCAAGGCCAGGTTGGAGGAGGCCTTGAGTGACCTGTGCTAGCGGGAGGTGTCCCTGCCTATGGCAGGGGCTTGGAACTGAATGATCTTTGAGGTCCCTTCCAACCTTACCATTCTATGATTCTATGATATTGGTATGGTTTAGCCAGAAAAAAATGAAAGGCACAGTTTGAGTGATATTGGTATGGTTTAGCCAGAAAAAAAATAAGACACAGTTGAGTGAGATTGGTATGGTTTAGTTAGGGAAAAAATGGAAGACATAGTTTGAGTGATATTGGTATGGCTTAGCCAGGAAAAAATGAAAGGTACAATTTGAGTGGTATTGGTGTGGTTTAGTCAGAGAAAAATGAAATATAGAGTTTGAGTGACTTAGGCTGGATGTTAGGAGGAAGTTGTTTACAGTGAGAGTGGTGAGATGCTGGCACAGGTTGCCCAGGGAGGTTGTGGCTGCTCCCTCCCTGGAGGTGTTCAAGGCCAGGTTGGAGGAGGCCTTGAGTGACCTGTTCTAGTGGGAGGTGTCCCTGCCTATGGCAGGGGGTTGTATATGGATGAGCTTTGAGGTCCCTTCCAACCTTACCATTCCATGATTCTATGATCCTATGATACTGGTATGGTTTAGCTAGAAAAAAGAATGAAAGGCACAGTTTGAGTGATATTGGTATGGCTTAGGCAGGAAAAAATGAAAGGCACAGTTTGAGTGATATTGGCATGGTTTAGTCAGAAAAAAATAAAAGGCACAGTTTGAGTGATATTGGTATGGTTTAGTCAGAAAAAAATAAAAGGCACAGTTTGAGTGATATTGGTATGGTTTAGTCAGAAAAAAATAAAAGGCACAGTTTGAGTGATACTGGTGTGGTTTAGCCAGGAAAAAATGAAAGGCACAGTTTGAGTGATATTGGTATGGCTTAGTCAAGAAGTTTGAAGATGTTAATATTACACTTTTCCTCATTGCAATGACATCATACCACATCACATTGTTACAAGCTTGGGATACCACATTAGAAACGAAGCAAAATACTATCAAAGGGCTGATTCCATCTTCTCTTTATTTCTAATATCCACTGGTATCCAGACTCAATTTTGAAGTTCCTTTTTGGTGCATACATTAAAGGCACAACTAAAACCTCAGACTGACAAACACTGGGAGAACTCATCATTGACCTTGTCATTGGTCACCAGCCATGTGAAGATGAAGGTAATTCCTCCAATTTTCATCAAGTGTTTCTTTTGCAAGACCAACTGTCGTGGTAGGCCTA
>WBNM01008548.1:0-10505 GCA_013399055.1 Ramphastos sulfuratus | reverse complement strand
ATCTGTGAGGAGACAAACTATTTATCACAACCTGTAAACAGGATTCAATGGGTTGACTGTTGGTTGGATGATCACATCCAGAGCATAGTGGTTAATGGCTCAATGTCTGCATGGAGACTTGTGACAAGTGGCGTCCCTTAAGGATTCAGAATGGGACCAGTGATATCTAATCCATTCGTGGTATGGACAGTGGGATTTAATGCACTCTCAACAGGTTTGCTAAAGGAGTGTGGCTGCCATGACTGAGGGACTGGATGCCATCTAGAGGGACTTAGGCTGAGCAAGTGGACTCAGAAGCATGCCTTGAAGTTCAATAAGGCAAAATGTAAAGTGCTGCACCTGGTTTGAGACAATAATACAGGCTGGGGGACTGCAAGATCAAGGGCAGCACTGCAGAAAAGGACGTGGAGGTACTGGTAGATGAGAAGCTGGAGAGGAGCCAAAAATGTGCACTTGCAGCCCTGAAGGCAAACTGTCTGCTGGGCTGCAGCAAAAGAAGTGTGTCCAGAAGACTGAGAGGTGATTCTGCTATTCTAATCTGCTCTGTTGAGAACTTGCCTGTATTACTGCATCTGGGTCTGAGATCCCCAATGCAAGAAGGACATGGATTTGATGGACCAGGTCCAGAGGAGGGATGCAAAAATGATCAGAAGGCTGGAGCACTTCTCCTACGAAGACAGGCTGTGAGAGTTGTGGCTGTCCAGCCTGGAGAAGAGAAGGCTCCAGGGAGACCTAATAGCAGTCTTCCAGTATCTGCACAGGCCCTACAAGAAAGCTGGACAGGGACTTTTTAAAGGGCTTGTAGTGACAGGAAAAGGAGTGTTGGTTTCAAATTAGAGCAGGGTTGATTTAAATTAGACATTAGGAAGAAGGTATTTTCTGCCAGGGTGTTGAGGCACTCCAACAGGTGGACACCTCTTCCCTGAATATTTTTTCAAAAGAACCTATCGCAGTAGCTGATGGAAGAGCTTTACTCCCATCCCCCACTTCCTTTTCCCTCCACTTCCCCCTCACTCCCCCCTAGTATCTTGGAGGCACAGTAAATGCAAATAGGACACCATTCACACAGAGTAACTAACCAGTGAAGACAACTCAGTCAGGTTTTCTGCAGAGATTAGTCCTCAGGTAGTAAAATGCTATTCAAAATCATGTCTTGAAAAAACCTGCAGGTGATCTTGTTCACCTCTACTGCACCACACAACAGCACTGTCATCCTTATTGGCACAGTATAGTCAGTATTAACTGTGCCAATTAGATATTAAGGAAGATATAATTTTGAATTCAGGTCAGGTGCATACATTTGAACAGGTACATTATGTTTAATTATTTTGCTGAATCAGACTGTGATTAATTATTTTTCAAAAATATTATCTCCTTTAAAATATTTTTAATGACATAAAGGCAATTAAGAAAATTAAAGTAAGTATTACATATGGATTGTTCATTTGTGTGTGACAACCCAGTAAAAAGAAAAAAAAAAGTCACTAATGCCTGTAAGAAGAATAATTGTTATTTTTACATACATTTAACCAAACCATTTTCAAAATGAATTTTTAAATTGAAATTGTTAATTAAACATGTCTCTTAAAAATTCATAATAAGCGTGTTTATAATTTTCATTTTTGGAGGAAGACAAATTATATATGTAAAACATCTCTAGTTTTAGGGCTTTTTTTAATTAAAAAGTTATTGATAGTCTTTTGTAATTATAAAAAATGCAAACAACAGAAACCTAAATACCATCCCCTGTTTGGCATTTATTTGAAAAACATGCAGTATTAAACCCACTGATTCATCAGGTAGCGGAAAAAAACCCTTTTCTCCAAACACTGTTCTGTATCTCTCCAAAGCATTCATCAAGCAGAATAAAAAGAAACATTACTTGATGATCTTCCCTATCTACCATGCCCATCCACAGAAGAAATTTAAAGTAAACAAAAATTCTCCTCCTCTGCACTACTGTATTTTTCACATCAGCTGCAATCATGTGATCAGATTGTTACCAGATCAATATCAATGTACTGAAAACAGTTGCTTAGGAACTTTTGAGTAAACAACATAAACAACATATTGTAACTCTTGCAGGAATAATGCAAACCAAAGAAGGCCTTTGAGGCATGCAAAGCTCATAATTACCCTTTTCTTTAGTGCCCAGAGCTAAACAACATAAATCAAATCCTATGATTCCACTGGAAACATCTCACATCCAGTACCTGTTCACATTCAGTCCTTGGTACTACAAACCACAGCCACAAATGTTTTGAAAAACCCCAGGACACTTTAGAGGGAGATGGATGTGCCAGTGTGCCAGGAGATGTTGTTAACCCCCAGGGCAGTGCACACCCACTGCTACCACCGCTGCCACCATGCAGTGCTCAGTACAGGAGACTCAGCTTGCTACAGACGGTTGCTCTTCACTGGTGCAATTGCAAATAAGAAGTCAGCAAACTACACAAGCACCACGTTACAAAGAGTAGCTCTTACCCTGCGTCTGGGTTNTGTTAGGAGGAAGTTCTTTCCAGTGAGGGTGGTGAGGCACTGGAACAGGTTGCCCAGGGATGTTGTGGCTGCTCCCTCCCTGGAGGTGTTCAAGGCCAGGTTGGATGAGACCTTGAGTGACCTGTACTAGTGGGAGGTGTCCCTGCCTATGGCAGGGAGTTGGAACTAGATGATCCTTGAGGTCCCTTCCAACCTTACCATTCTATGATTCTATGATTCTATATTATATTGCATTTTCTCCTTTTTGGAAGCAATAAGAACAATCTGGAAATTGTGACAGTAATATAGACCTACCTGTCATGCAGTAATTGTGCCTGGGAGCATGGATTTGTGATTGAGAACACTGCAAAGTGTACAGTTGCGCTGATACCAAGGGCTAATACCATCTGCAAATACAGTTCTCCAAACATGCTGACTGTAGTGATGACTCTGATGTTTCATAATTCTTTTGCCAAAAGTTGCAAAGTCCAGAAAATATGTAGTGTCTGACATAGAGTGGTACTGCATGTGATATAGGGCATAAAGTGTTAAGATTTTTCCTTCTTTCCTTCTGTCACAAAGTTCAAAACGCTAAGATGGGGTCTAAATGCAGCAACACAAAACTCCTACAGAGAAGGATCTTCTAATTTTGATCACAATTCAGAGATCACTGAACATGCAGGACTATGTTCTTCAGAGATTATTGGTTCATGTCCTTGTACTGATCTTTGAAACATTATAGTAAGGCCACTGATTTCAGATGGACAAAGTACACATATAAGGAGAACCAAAGAGAATTTCTCTATAGGTAGAGGAACTTCTGGGTGCACATCCAAAACACTAACAAAACTTTTGGATAAATTTAAAAGTGATTCTAACTCTGAAATTATGAGATAATGTTAGGTTTTAAGAGCCTTTATAGAAGGAGAGGAAAAGATAAATAGTGGGTTTCTGGCCTTTTTTTTTTGTTGTTGTTGTTTTTTTTTGTTTTTTTTTAATTCATTTACAAAGGGATGATTTTGCAGCTGTGTAGATCCGTTCTGGTCAAACTCCAGAAGTTAAGAATCTGCAGTTTTTTCACATTGTACTTGTTATCTTTGGGAGGCATACATATAAATCACAGAATGCACATAACATCAAATGGACTAAGGAAAGGTAGAAAGTGCCTTCAGGGCTCAGAAAATTTGCGACAGTGTACTTTCATTCTGCTTGTAAAGCAAAATATAATCACATCCCTCGATGTGATATACTAGCTGTAGATGGTAGATTGTTAACATGTTCTGCTAGTAAATCAGTGGGCAACACGGCAAAATTTAAAAAAAAAAAGCAACTGCAGCAGTTTTAGATTCAGCATTTTAAAACAATATGCTCTTCTCCCTTATTGCAGGTAACGCAGTAACAGTTTCAGTCAGCAATCTCACCGAATCATAGAAACCTTGAAGTCCTGATCTCCTGCTGTGAGTAGGGACATCCTCCACTAGATCAGAATGATCAGTCTTGTTGAGCCTGACCTTGAATATCTCCAGGGATAGGGCTTCAATTACCCCCTGGGGTAACCTGTTCCAGTGTTCCACCACCCTCATAGTAAAGAATTTGTTCGTAACATTCAAATCTACTCCCTAAATCTACTCTTCTCTAATATAAAATCATCGCCCCTCGTCCTATCACTACAGGCCTTTGTAAACATCTTCTTGTAGATTCCCTTCAGGTACTGGAAGGTTGCTATTATGTCTCCCCACAACCATCTCTTCTCCAGGCTGAACAATGCTGGCCTCTTCAGCCTCTCCTCGGCAGAAGAGGTGTTCAAGACCTGATCATATTCGTAGCTCTCTTCTGGACCCTCTACATCAGGTCTATGTCCTTTCTGTGTTGAAAGCCCCAGAATACACACAGTACTCTGGGTGAGGTCTCACAGGAGCAGAATANGGAGCAGAATAAAGTGGCAGAATCATCTCTCTTGACCTGCTACCACTCCATCTTTGATGCAGTCCAGGATGTGATTGGCCTTCCAAGCTGCAAGTGATACTGTTGACTCAGGTCCAGCTTCTCATCCACCAGCACCCCCAAGTCTTTTTCTGCAGGGCTGCTCTCAATTCCATCATCCCTCAGACTATACTGATATTGAGGATCACCCCTACCTAGGTGCAGGACCTTGCACTTTGCCTTATTGAACCTCATGAGATTCTCCTCAGCCCACTCCTCCAGCCTGTCCAAGTCTCTCTGGATGTCATCCTGTACTTCAGACTTAACAACCACAGCACTCAGCTTGGTATCATCTGCAAATTTACTGACACTCAATCTTGCTGTCTATAACATTGACAAAGAAATTGAACAGAACTAGTCTCAGTGCAGATCCTCAAGGGATATCACTTGTCACCAGTCTCCACCTGGACATTGAGCTGTTGACCACTACCTTTTGGATGTGATCATCCAAACAATTCCTTATTCACTGAAGGTTGCTTCAAACTTATATCTCTCTATTTTAGAGAGAAAGATGTTGCAGGGGACTGTGTCAAAGGATTTACAACATTCCACATAGATGATGTTCTTTACTTGTCCACTGATGTAGTTACGCCATTGCAGAAAGCCATTAGGTTGGTCAGGTAGGACTTGCCATTGGCAAAGCCATGCTCCATTCCACAAAACCAGCTCTTTGCATCTCGTATCTCTTACAAAGCCTGCCACCAGTCTTCCATGCATTACAGCTCCTCGGTCATCTACCCATCCCTTCCTTCCCCATACAACGCATGTTTCAAATTTAAAAAAAAAAAAAAAGAAAGAAAAAATAAAAGAAGGACTATATTCCAAAAGAGTAGCACTATTTAGCACAGGCATCTGTTTGACAATTTTGCACTTGTCTAGGACTGAGTGGTGTTCTAGGATAGCTTTTGGAGAACTGCAAATATAAAATATCAAAGAAAATACAAGGCTGGTCCCTGTTCATACTCCAAGTTGTACAGAATTATGGTTATTATAGAGTACAGAGCAGGTATCTGTCCCTCTCTGGCCCACAAATTCTCAATATGCTTGTTCTCAAGGAAATAATAAAAATATCATTTAGAGTTGAACTGCTATTAATCATATGAATCAGCCTTGTACAAAGGCATCTTCATTCACTGCAGATCCATCGTTTAGGATTAAAAAACGTGTGAAGGGTGTACGTGTTCTAGAGCACTCCAAATTCCTTCCTTCTCTCCATCCTGCGGGTTTGAATGGGGACGAGAAGAAGGCATGAAAAAATTGCTCCCCCACCTCCTCACCCACCCAGTGGGTTTGAAGAGGGGAACAGCAAAGATGCCTTTCTCTACATGTGCACTGACTTGTGTGGAAGCCTGTGCTGCGAATCAGGCTGGTGGTTGGCTGGGTTCTTCACACCCAATATAAAATGGCAAATGGATATTTTGTCTAGAAAAGCATAAACAGAGCAAGGGAAAAAGGCACGAGGTTCCTGCCTTGAGAGAGCTCCCACCTTGACAGAGCTCCCAAAAGGACCAGTTCCTGCCTTGACAGAGTTCCTACCATGACAGAGTTCCCGTTTTGAACTGTCCCCACTTTTGGGTGGCTCCTACCTTTTTACACAGCTCTTGGTATCTCACTGGCCCTGCTTTTGGATGGCTCTCCCCACTTTTGCACCATTCTGTGCAAATTTGCAAGCTTGGCAAGTCCTGGGATCCATTTGAGAGAGCTGCTGGCATCACCTGGACCTGGCTACTCTCGGACCATACCACAGCCTTGATTTCCTGGCTGCTATTCCAAACTGGGATGGCCCTAGCAGTTTGGCTCTCCCCTGCCACTGCTGAGGCAGCGTCACTTCCATGAATCCCTGTCTTGTGGAAGCTGTGTCTCGAGACACGTTTGAATTTGGTGGTTTTTCCACCCGCCTTGGACTTCTGCCACATGGATCCAGACTATCAGATATTGCTTGCAGTGTCACAGAGCCACAGAGAAAGCCAGCAAGGGATCATCTCCAATTTCTTATCTCACCTCTATGAATACAGCCTGCTGTTCCCTTAATTCTCTGCTCAGCCTAATTTATAGCGGGGCAAAGCCGTGCTTGTAGCTTAGCCTTTTGCATTTTCTAGCTTCCTCAATTTTTAAATTTGTCCATAGCATCCTGTGAAGATTTTTCCCAATCGAATTAGAGCCTGTAAATAAACCTAAATTAGTTTTGTATATAGTTTGGGGGTATATTTTATTTTCAGGAAAATAAAATAATTATATTTTTATAATTCCTGACTCAGCCACATTAATTCCCCGCCTCCACAACAGTGTATATTTTGGAAATGTTAAATAAATATTTTGAAGAACAAAAGGAAGTTTAGCCTTTGAAAAAAGCAAGAACTGTGTCTTTCCCAGCAGAATGCTTGTAAAAGTAATCAATTAGAAGACGAAATTTGTCCTTAGCCTCCTTAATTTGAGGGAATTTAAATCTATGTCACCTCCGCTCTACAAGACTGATTTCAAATGTTTGGGATAGTCACAACCCAGAGGGATCCCTACTGCTTCATCTTGTATCTGTGACATAGCACAAGACAGACATTAAAATTCATGAATCGAATAGAAAAATAAACAAGAATGAGTAATACAGAAATCTGCCATTTGGGGAGCTCAGCTGGAAACGGAAGTCCTGCAGTTTGAATCCTGCTTTCAGTCCTGCGTATTATTTACAATGAATGAACAGATAGACTATTTTTAATCAATTATATGTGAAAAATTCCAGCTCTTCTTCCCCAGAAAACATACTTTTGCCTGTAGATGGAAGTATTCATCAAAAGAGAGCTGCTGCCATGCAAGATCAGCCCAAAGATGGATTTCACCCCAGTTATGTTCAGGTACCTAAATTCTTCTGTGGCTCTCATGCTATATACCCACCTGGGTCCACCTCATATTATCAAGTTAGTGCATGAGAGGAGCTGTTCTTTTTGGTGTAAATTTTCCTTGGAGTTTTATGGGATGCCCTGATATACACCACCGGTGAACCTCAGGAGGTTTTACTCTGGGTGGAAGCAGGATGCAGCTGTACACCTGGGATACTAATGAGAACATGTGTGGGTGTTCTTAGCTCTCTGCACATGCACAACATGTATCTCAGACCAAGAAACAGCATAAGCATTATCTCTGGCAGAGATAGACCTACCCTTCCTTCTATGCATCATTCTAAATACAGATACAGCCACTGAGTTACACACATCTCTTCAAAAACTCCTCCTAGAAAATTTGTTTTGTCTCTAGAATTCCAACTGACTAACAGGAATTACCGAAGGGCAGGAAAAAAAGACAGAAAAAAAAAAAAAAAAAAAAAACAAACAAAAAAAAGGAAAAAAACAGAAGTGCAATGAATTATGAAATTATGATAGGGCAATAACTGCAGAGAAGCTGAAGCAAGTAAAAAAAAAAAGAAGTAATTAATCAAACATTAGTTTCAATTAAAATTTAAATATTAGG
This sequence comes from Ramphastos sulfuratus, assembly GCA_013399055.1. Taxonomy (NCBI): domain Eukaryota; kingdom Metazoa; phylum Chordata; class Aves; order Piciformes; family Ramphastidae; genus Ramphastos; species Ramphastos sulfuratus. The sequence goes on along the minus strand of WBNM01008548.1, from coordinate 2,582 downwards.
CTACTGAGAAATAAAAGATACTGGGAAAGGCATTTCCAGTAGCTGGTACAGTGCTGTGTTTTGGGTTTAGGAGAATGTTTATAACACACTAATGTTTTAGTTGTTGCTAAGCAGTGTTTACATAAAGTTAAGGACTTTTTAGCTTCTCACACTGCCCTGCACAGGGTAGGCTGAGGGTGCACAAGAAACTGTGTTGTGGGTTTAAACAACCGAGAGAGTGAAGCTCTCAAACGAATTGGAGAAAAAACCAGAATTATATTTGGAGAGAATTACAGATAGAAATTACAAAGCAGATACAGAATCCATAAGCNTGAAAAGTATCACACAGAGGGAAAACCAGGGACTCTAGAACACTTATGAAATAACTAGCAATAATATAACAAACATTACCACTTGTCCACTAAAGGAACTGGAGAGGATTTTGAATATTTACTCACAAAATATTATCTCTGGATTCCCTGGACTGAATTATAGTTTCCAGACAGCCCCAAACACTTGAAGGGAGTTCTGTCGGTGTCTTAATAGCCATTGAGGCTTCTAGATCTTCCCAGGCTCTAGCAGGGTGCTGGGAAAGATGCAGATGATCTGTGACCTGATCCTGGTTCCTCTTGGACTCCAGAGTTGGCACAGAGGTTTGCAGAGGTGCAGGCAGGATGTCTTGCAGATGCGCAGAGAGCATGATGCCCATGGCACTTCTCAGCGCATCGTAAGGCACTTAATGCCTTCCCCGGGTAAATTTGAGACATATCCAGTGTCCAGGTAGTTCAAGCCCAAACATCAGGACTTGTTATTATGTAGTGAGCAGAGCACACTGCTTGCAATTTAGGTCCATTTATATTATTTACCCAAGTGTAATGGTTCTTTGACCACAAAGATTCGCCCATCCCAATGGCACTTTGCCAAAACTGACCATATTAGGTGAAACCAGGGCTTGCTTATCCGTATTTGGGCATGACACTAACAAGTGCCTAAACACCTGTGGGTACCCGTTCATCAGTTTGGGAGGAGACATAATGGCACCGAGCCTTTGTTTTCCTCCCACCCTTACTTCTCCCATCAGCAGAAGGGTGGGGTAAGCCAGGACACATTTTTTTAGGCTTATTGGCCTTCCATGTCACCCCTATTCCATTGTGTTCATCTGCTCGCTTCTACAAATTATAAGGATTTTGAATTAATGAGGGCATCATAAGAACAAGAATATTCCAAGCCAAATTATTTTTTCTGTGTACTGATGTGGGCTGCAGTAAAACTTGCCTGTGAATATTTTCAAGCTTATAAATGAGTCTGTGGAACTGCCAAGTATTTTGCTGAAGAAATTTCACTGAAGCACCAACCAGACTGAACATCTCTTTTCCCCTTTGTGAAAGAAGGATTAATAGCAACAGAACATCTACCACTTGTTTAGTGGCCAGCCCAGCTGTAACCCCTGACACCAATCAAAAATCTAGCTATGCCAGAACTATTTATTTCTAAATCATAGAATCGTAGAATTGCTTTGATTGGAAAAGACCTTTCAGATCATCAAGTCCAATGTTCATTACTTTTGGAAATGTTGAAGTCCTTCCTTCCTCAGTGTGTCACTATGTTTTTTAAAATATTGTGTTCAAAGCAGTTCTAAAATTAACTCACAACCCAAACAGTATTCACAAAACAATTCTGCTTCATTTGACAGCAAAACTGAAAGATCAATATAAGCCTAAAATCAGTGATGCTTACTTTTTTTCAAATGACTAATATTTCCAATGAAAATAAATTACTTCACTTGAAGGACTCTCTGCTCAGGATCTATGATTTACACAGCCAGCATCCCACTGTCTGCCTTTTCTTCACATGAAGTGTGGTGAGCACTTTGGTTTGGTAGTGTTTTCCTCACTCGTAGGAGTATCTGTGAATTTCTCTGAGAAGTCAGCTTATGGCCAAAAATCATTTTACTAATACAGACTGTACCTCTAGTAGTTTACTAGTACAGACTGCAGTACCTCTATTACTAGTGGAATAATATCTTTCAGAGATGGATCAGACAGGCACCCAGAGAACTCACACTTGCACACATATCCATACGTGACTACATTGTTTCTGATCCTTTTTGATGCACACTTTTAATGATGCCTCATGCAGACATGCTGATCTCAGGCCAGTGGTGCCTCTCGAATGGATCTCCCAATTATTACCAAAGGACACATCAAATCGCTCTGTCTGTCTATACATCACAGGAAAAGGTAGAGATCAAGAATCCAAAAGGGTTTAAAGGGGGACAAGTACCCAGGCTTAGGACACATGAAAATAATCCATGTGATTTGTAATGTATTGTGTAAGCTGGAAAGGTGAACTGGAGACTTGAAACTGAATAAACACCCAGATTCTCACATCTAAATATGGAATTTGCACAGAATCACAGAATGTTAGCAGTTGGAAGGGACTTCCAGAGATCACAGAATCACAGAATTAATCAGGTTAGAAAAGACCTCTAGGATCATCAAGTCCAACCTATCACCTAACCCCTCTAATTAACAAAACCATGGCACTAAGTGCCACATCCAGCATCCTTTTAAATACCTCCAGAGGTGTTGACTCCACCACCT
>WBNM01008544.1:0-11385 GCA_013399055.1 Ramphastos sulfuratus | reverse complement strand
GGACCCCAGACTTAGTGGTGCCAGGTCCTTTGTCCCTTTTCCCATGGTTGCTCTCCCCAAAACAGAAGGAGAGAGAGCAGAAAAACATGTCTGCATAAGCCAGGACATGTACAAGCCTAATTTGGCCTGTTTAGGCCTACCACGACAGTTACTCTGCATGTTATCTGGACTCATGGGTAGGCAGGATGTCCTCTTCTGGCACAGACATGAACACATGAGATACTTGAATATTGACAGCAGCAGAAGTGGAATTGCTATCCTCCAGAAGTAAATGGAGAACAGCTGAACCTGCCACCATCTCATTGCTCTGTTCCTTGATTTAAGTAGTCTTGCCAATTAAACTGTCTAAACTCATCTGTTTATTTTCCTCAGTTAGCCTCTTTGTGATGCTGTAAACTTCAGTTCCTTGACTAGTACATAGAAGCTAGTCCATAGCTCCAAGAAAACTCTTGAGTGCAATCATAGAATCATAGAATGGTAAGGTTGGAAGGGACCTCAAGGATCATCTAGTTCCAACCCCCTGCCATAGGCAGGGACACCTCCCACTAGCACAAGTTACTCAAGGCCTTGTCCAATCTGGCCTTGAACACCTCCAGGGAGGGAGCATCCACAACCTCCCTGGGCATCCTATAAAGAAATGCTGAGGAAGCCAGTAGGTACACTTCACAGAAGATCATTTGGTCCATAACTAAATAAAGATCTAAACAGGAGGGGAAAGTGTTTTGGGTTGGGTTGGGCTGGGTTGTTTCTCAGTTAGTGTCGCTACAAACTGGGATAACAAAGCAGTAGAAAACGGACAAGCAGTCAGTTTCGGGACCTTCACTGATCTACAGGGAAAGCCTAGAGAAAAATAATTTTATAACTCTGTTCAAATTTCGAAATTTGGGAATAGCATTCCCAGGCAGACAACAGCCTCCACAGAAGGCCTACTGTCAACACTGGTTTGTTTGGATCAGAATGACTGCCAGTCAAGTGTCAACATGCAGCTCTTACAGCCCTCTGTGTGGTGGTTTTGGGGTGCAGGTGCACTTCATAAGACCTGTGATAGTTTAAGGCATATTGGAATATTCTAACATGAGAAAGTGCTACTTTCCTGAAACTTCAGTGCAGCATCTGAATGAGCAGGGCATTGGTTGTAAAAGAACAGCAATGATAAAGTCTATATCATTTATCAGTTTGCTAAAAGGTATAAAAAGTCAGTGTATGAGCAATTCCTTTTTCTTGGCTCCTGGGCACAGTTTGTTCACTGTTCCTTGCCTTCTCTCTCTAACCTCCTCCACTAACCTTGGCTGACCAGATAACTTTCTTTGTCGGGGGGGGAAAGACTGGACTTCTGTATTATTTCTAAATGGTATGTAATTGTAAATACATGTAAATATGCTGTGGATATGTGCTTGTAAATTTAATTTTGCTGCAAAATACAGCTTTATCTTGCTTCCAAGCCATCTGAGCTGCTCTAGTATATTCATGGGGGGTGGGGTGGGGGGTAGGGAGGGCAAAGTTACCAACCCACCACAAGACTACAAAGTCCTCCAGAAAGAGATAGAGTCCCAAGGGACGGACCTGGACATCTTAGGATATTGTAATATTGTTATTCTATTCTGCTTTCAGGTCTTATAAAGCAGTGCCCAGCTGATATGGCTCTCTTCTCCTCCCTGCTTCTCCTCCCCACACTTGTCCTCTCCTCAGGAAGAGTGCATCTCAGAGTTAACCAATGCTTGCCTCATGGTTAATCCTGAAATGCATCATGAGGACTGCTGAGGCTTTGCTGGCCTGAGGTGGGGTGGACAGTCTTGGCCTGCTCTCAGACCTGCCGGGTTGGATGAAGTGGAGGATTCTGGAAGGTTTTAGTCCCATAGACTTGCCCTAGTTTGTGAATGTATTCATTCTACATGAATGCCTTCAGTACATACGTACTTGTAAATAGACCCTCCCTTTAAACTTCCAATTGGTGTGCAGCATTTTAATTTTTATTCCCCAAAAGGAGTAAATATAATTTCTGTCCTCTGGTCCTGGGTAGCTTGTGGCCCCAAACTGGGACACACTGCCTGGGCAAGATTTCCCTCATTCAGTTTTAGAATCATGGAAATGTCAAGGACCAGACTTACCAGCTTAAAACAGAATGGAAACATTTGTACAAGTAGAGAACCTCTTTGCTGTGCAAGTTGTGATTTTCTTGGCATGCTTCAAATGTCTTTGCATCTTCAGGATAGGGTAATGTGAACTCTTGTCAGCTCTGTCCTTTGTGTTGACTTGGGTCGGTGTCCACATGGTGAAGTAATATTCAACATACAGTGTCCGTTGTGGGGTTGTGAAGGACTCTGGAAAACATGGTCAGCACTGCACAATGATGCAGCGACTGGTGAGCATCTTTCTTCTGTGTATTGCAGAGAAACTGTTCTGCTTTGTCTGTGAAGAAGTAGCTGCTACAGCGAGGTGCGAGAAAACTTGTGGGGGTTTTACCTCTTAAAGAGTAGGTTTTGACACACTCTGCTTGCTCAGGTTTTGGGATCTTTTCTTCTGTTGTTCCTGGACAAACCAGCAACAGTTAAGTATATTTGCTTGGAAAGTAATTTCCATAAATCACCTAATGGTTTGGAGAAGCAAATTGTGATATATAAATATGTATGGGATCTGTAAAAAGGTTTTAAACACCTGTCATTGTTAATACTTGGTGTTTATGTCACCATTAAATGAATATTGTTTCCTGAATCAGGTCCTTGTCTCGCAGCAAAAAAAATGTGGAAAGGGTACACAAAGTGCAAAGTAGCTTCTTACCGACCCTGCTATATTTCATAGAGATGTATATAATTTATCTGCAACTTTCCCTGGGGTACAGGACCTTATAATTTTTTTTCTAATAGTTATTGAGCTTATCAAAACCAGAAAATGCAATGATGAGATATAAAATGCAGTAGTTTGCTGATTTGTTCTAGTAATACAAACTCCAATAACTTTTGGAAGACCACATTTTAGCTCCTTAGTCATCTCCTTAACTCATATCCACTGATCAGTTTCATATGTTCTGCTTTTTCATAATGATTTTATAACAGTGACATTTGTCACAAATCACCCGTTTATATCTTTAATTAGCAAATGAAAGCAATTGTCATTAGTAAACCCAATCAACCTTGGAGAATGGAAGTAAATAAGAATTAGCAATTCTATATATGACTCTCCTCTTGCAGGACCTTTCCCAGATGTAATTAATGTGGCTGAACATTTAATGCTGCTGAGGATGACAAATACTTAACTCCCTCCCACACAGATGACCATTCTTTCCATTCTTTTAGATCTTCCCCAGATGTTAAACCCTGATCATTAAATTGTCTCTTACTCACATATATGTTTAATCAGTTATTCTTGCTTCTGTTTTGTCAATTATCAGATGGCTGATTCTCCACAGCCTAGCTAGATATTTTTATCCTTTTGAATCTTGTTTTTCCTTGCACCCTTGCTCTAATGTTTTGTGGTTTGCTTTTTTTCTTGTTCCAAAACACAGAAAGGTCTTTTTCTGTGCTAGTTGTGAGTTGCATAAATCCTTTCTCTGTTTCTAACCTCAGCTTTCTTTTTTTTTTTTTTTTATTTTTATTACACCAACAGATTTTAAACTGTACAGAGGCCAAATGACAACAATCACAAATTTGAGATCTCTTAAAATGTGAGCTCCAGTGTCATGAATTTCACATCTTTATTGGCCTTGCCATCAGGTGAAGATTTGTCTGTATCACTCCAAAGGGTAAAACATGGGCGTTTCAGTCTGCAAGCATTACGGTAGCACATTTACTTAGGTGCTTTTCAGCGTATAGGATATCGCTTACACTGATGCTCTCTGCAGATGGTTTGGTAATACCTGGGTTTTTTTAAGCCTTTAAACCACAAAGTGTTATAACTGCATTTGATCAGCTGAAAATTCTTACAAACAAGTGAGATTTTTACTACTAAATTTGTATTATTGTTTTCCACGGACTTATGTCCTTGCCACATTAGAGTTTGTCATTGTAACAGTGAATGGAGTAGTCTGTAAAAGGATCATGCCCTATGCAAATATTTCACATCCTTGAGTGTAAATCCACTGACGAGTCAAAGTTTAGTGTTTTGAGTTTTGTCAGAGTCATGTGTAATTGTGGAGGCAGAGAGTTTCTAAACATTTGGCTAAATAAGAGGAAAAATTTTTCAAGCTATTTAAAGTTTTATCTAGAGAATGGATGTAAAAAAGCCACATGTGGCAATGAGACATTAGTGGGAGTGTGATTCACTTATGCATGAAAAAAAAGAAAACACTTAGCATGTGTAAGGGGAAAGGACAACTTTTCACTGTGACCACCCACATCAACAAATAAGATGAGCACGACCAGAAGTGCCATGGTGCTCTGATAACAGACAGCCATCAAGGGAAGTGGATGCTGATGAGTTCTTGAAGCAGCTCTCCTATCTTGTCATCAGCATGTGTTTCTCTCCAGTAGGTCTAAGACAGTTGCTCTTTATCTAGGAACAGAAGAGAGAGAACTCAGTACTGTTTTGGGGGATGTATTTACACATTGTTTGGATTTAGCTAGGGAAAAACGATGGAACCATCTACTACTGTCCTGTTCCATGGCATCAGATCAATATTCATTCCAAAGAAACAATAAATGTGAACATTTAATTAAGGTTGCTGTCCATCATTATAGGATGAACTTAACAATCCCTGAACGAATCAGAGAAACTGTAAGAGGAGGCTTGGGTTTTTGACTGTCTTTAAAATTGTTGGAGAAATAAGAATAATCACCTGCCAGAAGCATTAATATTTGGAGACTGGCTGTGTTATTGTCCCGGGTGTATACTTGGAAAGGAATCCAGGAAAGGCAACAGAGGAGAGACCAGAGCTACCATTCATATCACCCAATGCTTTTAATGTTTCCATTGCCTTTCAGTGGGTAACTACCAGCCATATTTTCTCTTACCTTTAAGAGACTGAACATACTTTAGGCTTAAGTATGTCAGGGCAATGAAAACATGCATTACACGTTTGCTTCGTCCAACATCAATTTATCTTAAAGAACTGTGTAACGTAAATCTTTATACAACATACTCTGGGATTTTTCCCAAAACATATACTGGAGAGCACTGAATCCACACTTGGATTTTCCTTCTTCAGTGTTTCCTCTCTAATTTGTAGAACTCCTTTTGGCCTTTATTTTATTAAACAGGAAAAAAAAGCCTAAGAAAATATATGGTAACTAAAGCCTATTACAGTTAATCACAGATTCCTTCCTGCTTTGGAGATTAATTACACTGCAGAGTACCAGAAAATTAAGATATCTCTCATCAAATTGGATCCTAGTAATGATACCTGAACAGCTTTATTTTTAAATGAAGGATTGTTATAATCATCCCTAGAAGACTTTAAATTACACTATCAGCCTGATTTTTCTATTGTCTTAATTGGAAAAAGCTCCACTCCTAAAATTACTGTCATGACTGTGAGACTCTGTATCACTGTGCCAGCAAATTCAATAGACTGCTTAATTCACAGGCATAGTCATGGCTCACCAGCATCCTTGGTAGCTTAGCCATCATCTCAGAGCTAAGCTGTCTGTCTTCTTACACAGTTAACCAGAACTTTCTATCAAAAAGCATCCAGGAATGTGTGCTCCTGAACTTCTTCAAGGAGTAATGGATGAAACACCTGGCACAAGGAGCATCTTGTTTACATTTCCTTCCACAATTTTTTATTTTCCCTCTATTAATCTCTAGCCTTCATCTGAGAGAGATTTTTTTTTGCTTTTCTAACACACATGCTGGGCAAGTCGTTACCCTAATCATAGCTTACCATGTTCCAAGAGGTTCAATGCTGTACTGTGAACTGCTATACAGAGTGAGAGTTAAAAAAAACCACCATCAATTTGTTATTAACAAGTTCCAGTGACTAAGAAGCTGCCAGTCTTCTACAAGTCAGCCTCCATAATCTTATAAAGTATCTTTTTTGATGCACTTAGACTTATCAACAGCTTTTAAAGGCATATCGTAATTAGCCTGCTTTTCACCTCTGAGACACTACAGTTACCATTACAGGGGAAATAACATAATAGTCTTAAATTGGAAGATTTACATATTTTAAAATATTTTTAGCATTTCAAAACATTGTAGTCTCTGCAGTTTCTTATACAGAAATTGTCAAAACAGGTTTTGTTCCTACAAAAAAAAAAAAACAAACAAACAGCGACAACAATATTTAACTTGTATTAGTTGGACACTGTGTTTTGGGATTTCATCTCTAATTCCTTCTGAATAAATCAGTACACCAACCTCTTATTACTATGCTAGCTCATGAATCTTGTGCTTCATTAGCATTGCATTTTGGTTGTTTTCAGTTAAAATAAGCTGGATGACATAAAACATACTGGGAATGCATTTGTTGAGTTAGACAATGCTATGCTTTTTTTATGGTTGGGTTTTGGTTTTTTTTCTTGGTTGATTTGGTTTAGGTTTGATTTTTTAATTTTTCTTTTCTCCTAACTATTGCTAGGCTTTAAAATCAACACTATTTTTGTGAATACTAGAATAATTTAAGTTGGGAAAGACCTTTAAGATCATTAAGCTGAACCATAATCATAGCACTGCTGAGTCCACCACTAAATCATGCTGCTAATCACCATGTCTACATGCATCCTTTAAATGCCTCCAGGGAGACTGACTCAGCCATGTCCTTGGGCAACCCATTCCAATGCTTGATAATCCAGCTGGCAAATTAACTTTTCTTAATGTCCAATCTAAACCTTCCCTTGAGGTGCTACTTTATATGGTTTCCTCCTGTCCTGTTGCTTGTTACTTGGGAGAAGATACTAACTCCTATCTCACTGCAATCTCCTTTCAGGTAGCTGTAGAGAGCAAGAGGATCTCTCCTCTCAACCTCCTTTTTTTTCCAAACTAAATGATTCCTGTTCTCACTAAACAATTCCTCTTCCATCAGCTACTTCTCATAAGCCTTGTTCTCTAGACCCTTCAACAACTTTGTTTCTCTTTTTTGGACATCCTCCAGCACCTCATTTTTTGTAGTGAGGAGCTCAAAACTCATATATAAGTCAGTATCTTTATGGGTATTTAATGTGTGCTTCTGATTCTTAGGATCTGATGACATAGGTTGCACAGGGTTTAATAATATTGTGACATTGGACTTTTTTTTGGCTCAACAACTATGATTGAGGACTCATATTTTTTCCAATCAAAAAAATTAATAGAGTGTATAATTTGAGTAGTAATTAAGCAGAATCTTCTGTACATAAAGTTCTTTACTAGCCCTGTAACAGAGTGAAGAGGCAAGAACTCAATCTTGCAGGCCTTCCTCTTGAGCCCTGCTTCCTGCCCAGTCTCCAGAGAACTAAATTAAGATATGTGACTCCATGGGAGAAGTGACTGTTCACACACTGGCAAATTGCTTTGGAAATCACAAATTATCACTCCACGTGGTGATACCTAAAGAAGATGCAATTTCTATATTTTGGGGAATGTTGGAAAACTTGCTTGAGTTCACCAGGTAGATAAGATACATATTCAGAAGGCGTATCACCAGACATTACACAAAATATGACAACCCTGGATACTGAAGTTCCTTCCTAGAAGGTGTATGCCTTCATCACTAGTTTTCTCCTAACATTTTCTACTTGTCAAAATAACATCACTCTGGGCAAAAAGTAATCAGTTTTCAGATGCTTACCCTCCTCCATCAGGTATGGTCTTCTTCACTCATGCTAGTGTTTTCTCTCAAAGTTGCAATCCATTTTATTGTTGAAGCAATAAGAAATTTGATCTTGTTTTGCAAGGAAAAATGACAAGATAAGTCTAGACTTCCAAACTTTTAAGCCTTTGCATATACAGCCAAGTGTTTCAAGGGCTTCTTGGAGCTGCTGTCTTTGCTGTCTAGTGAGTATAGCACAGGAACCTGAATGGCCTGCCCTGCAAGATATAAAGAGATAAGTATGATGAGCTTGCAGGCCTCACTGAATATCTTCAGTTGGAAGAGATCTTCACTATCATCTAGTCCAACCTTCAACCTAGTACTCCAATGTAGGGAAACATTCTGTATTAGCTAGATATGTGATCAAATCCAAGTTGTGCTAACTGTTGATTTTGAGCTGAAGTTTCACAGCCCACATGAAAAAGGGCCAAGGATGTCAGGGGCAGGCAGCCCCCAGAGGAATGAGAAACAACAGCCAAGGACACAGGCTACAGCAGCTTGCAGAAAAACAGCTAAGCAGGAAAATCAAAGAAAAACAACAGCCAAGCAGGAAGATCAAAAGCAAAACAAAGGGCATTCTGAACACACAGTGATGAACCAACTGTCTTGGTCCCTTACAGTCCGCGCCTTAAATGAGTTAGACCAATTAAGAGAATTCCACGAGAGTTTGTATCTGGGTGATTTGGGCCAGCTGGTTGGGGCAACAGTTTGCCCCTTAATTTTTTGGACCAATTGCTTTTGTAATGGGCTGGCCTGAACAGTCTGTTAGAAGGGTATATAAATGCATGTTCGTATTCAACAAATTGGCAGTGGCATGGCATTGCTTGGATCATATTGATCTGTGTGTGGCTCTGTCCAGGATCTCCTGCCGAGAAGCTGTCCCAGGTCTTGCTGCACTGCAAGGTCATCACTAAACCATGTCCCTAAGTACCAAGTCCACGCACCATTTAAACACCTCCAGGGATGGTGACTCCACCACTGCTATGGGCAGTGTGCTATGTTTGATAACCCTCTCTGTGAAGAAATATTTCTTAATATCCATCCTAAACCTTCCCTGGAAAATTTGTACCCATTTCCTCTAGCTCTGTCACTTGCCACCAGGGAGAAGAAGCTGGCCGGCTCCTGGCTCCAGCCTCCCTTCAGGTAGTTGTAGAAAGCAATAAGGTCTCCCCGCTCACAGACTCTTCCTATCTGTTCCTCAGGGATACTGACTGATGTGTACAAACCTTCAGCTAAAGCTGGATCCCAAAGACGTTCAAAAGGCTTTGGTCTGTATGTGTTTGAAGTGCATTTTTCTCTCTTCTGCAGATGTTGTTCCTGATGTAGTTGCAGAGACAGGACCATGGTGGAACTCTGATGCTGGTGGCAATCATCAAGAAAATCAGTCACCTTGGTTCAGGCAGCAAAATATTTTCCTTTCCAGTCAATCTTGATTTCAAAATATATTATTCTGAAATGTTTCATTACTGAAATGCTTGCTACAGAGGATTTCATTACATTCTACTATATTCAATATACTTAAAACATAACCTTTTCCTCAGAACACCAATCTTTTATCTTTCTTGTATGTTGGGGCTTGCTTTGTGTATTTATTTAGTATTTAGCAAACAAAAATCTAAACCAAACAATTCAGCAGTATCTTTCCACCATGCAGTCCATGCTGATTTTGTTAGCTCTGAGACCAAAGAATGTGGCACAAGAGGGTTAACCAAAATGAGTGTGTAAACACTGAAAATAACCTTTGAATAAGAAGGTAACTCATCTTCTCTGTTTTCATAACCGTGTTTTCTGTTGTCAATCCAATCTCAGCCAGGCTTCTTTTAGCTATAAATTTTTGAAGGTGAATTGTGTTGTTTTGCAGACAAAGTGGTAGCTTTTATCTACCTCAGTAGTACTTTTAGCTCTTTCTTTGTTTGCCTGTTTTGTTTTCTTAATCAATCTGTGTTGAATGCTAGCCGAGAAAAAAAAAACAACCGTAAAACTCAGATTTCTACTCTGGTCTCATCAGTAGATAATGACTAGAACAATGTCAATCACAGAACATGAGCACATTTGAAGTCAAACTCCTAGCCAAAATGCAGTGTTTCTTATAATTCATAATATCTTTTTTGAGTAACAAAAACAAAATGGAACAAAACTTTTCAGGAAGGAAGCTATTTCAATATATTTAGTGTTTGGTGGGGTGATTTTATGGTTTATTTTGTTTGTATTATTTTTTTCTTGGCTTATGACTCTAGCACTTCATTAAATCTTTTGTTCTGATCTTCAATTTAAAGCTCTTTCATAGCTGCTTTCATAATGCTGAGTGCAAAATTCTAGCATTGTAATTAATGTCTGCTTCTAAAAGAATTGAAGTTTGGAGTGATCAAAAGCCATATCATGCTGTTCAATAGATCATTTGCTATATTTAACTTGGAAGCATTGTCTTCTCCCCCTTTTAATGTAAAATCAACAAGCTGTCACTGGTATTTTGTGAGAAATATTTGTGATTAAGAGGAAGAGGAAAGAGTACAGAGTGTTCTAGTACCTGAACGTCAAAAATACAAGTCTTAAACAAAGAAAAAACATTGTGCAGTTGTGACACTTTCAGACATTTTGCATCTGCTTTTCTGATGTGTTCCTAATAGCAGTGTGTTGGCGAAATCATATTACCTAGGGTAGACAACTAGAGAGAATAAATTTCTTCCAGTTTAATGACATTTAAAAACTATTTGTACAGTTTCTTTTCACTGGAAGAAAACTTGTCTCTGTAACACCACAATAAGCTACAGGTCTTGCTCACAAATGGAAGGATCTCGTTATTAATCAAAACTGAAGCAGTGCAGAATGAATGGCCACTTAAATGAATTCTGCACATTTATTGTAAACCAGAAAGATTTCCACAGAAGTCTCTAGTTAACTTTTCAGAATTGTCTTTAAAGCGACCAAAATAACTTTGACACTAAAATTTCACTTTTAAATAGTTTTGGTTTTTTTCTGTTTGCTTGGTTATACAGTAATTTTGTTTTTGACACCGTCTAGAGCCACTCACATCGTGGTGTATCTGGAGATTACAAAGTTGCACCTGCTCTTGCCTTCATCAGTGCCTGCATTCCTGGAAAGACACCCTAAATCTTTCTGACCTAATTTTGAGTGAGTGTGTGTCTGTGTGTGTGTGTGCGTGCGCGTGCGTGTGAGGCTTTTCAACTTCCTTATAAAGATTTTCTGCAGGGATTCATTTCCTCCAAACAGACATCTTTAAAGACATTTTCTGGGAAAAGTTAGCTTCTGGTACACTGAGATAAGATTTTATTTGAGGAATAATTCTTGCTGCTGTCTTTAACAGAAAATGTAATATCAAATAAAGCAACAATTTAACTTTTGTTTTTAAACCCCAAAGTGTCTTTGTCATTGTCCCTGTAACTAATTATTTCATGAAACAGGCATCTGGTACAGTCTCATTTTTGTTCTCAATGATGCATTTTCAGCCAAAGTAGAGCACAGAAAGGGCACTGTTGAGTATGCTAAAGAGATGAATAAATGGAATATCCTACATCATATTTTCAGGTGTGATTTAGAGACCTTTGAAGATGGGATGCCTAGCCTGCCATTGTGGACATGAGTGAAGAAAAGTAATGTGAAACTGAGACACCTAGCTTTGCAGACTTGTGGTAGTCAGGGTCTGG
>WBNM01008540.1:0-25640 GCA_013399055.1 Ramphastos sulfuratus | reverse complement strand
CATTCTATGATTCTATGTGAGCTTACATAAAGAAAGAGTCAGGCCTATTGTCAAAAGATTTTCTACTCTTGGTAGCAAGGAAAAAAACTCAATGTGTCATATAGAAGCCACAAAATTACACTATGGTAAAAAGTTGTATTATATATATTTTTTCCATGGAAGGACCTTAACAATGTTTTAATGTGGTCATAATGATACATTATCTTCCCAGTCTGACACAATGTTTTATCTTTTTATTTCTTTTTATCCTCCTGCCCATAACCTGTCTTGCTCGTTTTTCAAAACAGACCATGAAAATATGTTTCGCTGTGGTATTTCTGGCAGAAGACATGGCCATTTTACTGTATGTTTTTATGTATCTACAGATGCAGCAGCTTGAGAAGCAAGTTATAGATGCTGATCGCCAAGCAGAGAGAGCTTTTCAGCAGGTATATATATATATATATATAAAAGTGAAAAACATCTCCAATAGCTATGTCCATGTTACTGTAATGAAGAGAAGTTCAGAAAATTGCTGTATTTCTTTAGTACTGATCAAAAGAGACAGTTTCTTCTTACATCTATTGATCTGTCTGGGCAGATATGTTGTAACACCTTTCTTTGCTCACTGTGCAGTTCAATTTAATAAAGTCAACACTAACAGCACAAATCAAAAAACAGATATATGTAATAGGCTTCTTCATTGATGCATTGTCAGTCTTTGTTACATGATACACATGGAAACAAAAGGGAAACAGTGACCTGCTTTAGAAAATAAAGCAAGACTATCCAATACAGCCTGTAAATGGGATTATTCTATGTTGTTTGTTCTTCCTGTAGAAGTTATGGCATCTAAAGAATGAGATCATGACTAAATATTTAACCAAAGTTGCCTTTCGATTCCAAATGGCAGCTACAGCTACTGCAGACATTTTATGAACATATCTCTGGTATTCCCTAAAAATCTTTTATCTCTTACTGTGAGACACATAGAAACTGAAAATTGTAAGAAGAAAAATGTTTGTGTGCTAATTTGGTGTTAGAAAACATTGCTGACTAGAAGCCAAGTAATTTTTAGTTGCTTTTTAGAATGCTTCTGATAATCTGTTGTTTGGTGGGGTTTGGATTTTTTTTTTTTTTTTTTTTTGGTTGGGTTTACCGTTTATTAAAACATTGTTTATTAAGTCTAACAACAGGTTCCTGTACATAAATTGCATTCTTACTTTACTTCCTTTTCTAACGACTTATGTCTTACAATCCTAGCAGACTCTCTCTGGTACTAACAAAATCTTCACACATTCTATGAGTGTTTTGCCAGTCCTATTAATATGAGATGCATAAGGAGACATAACAAACTCTGGCATTTCTTTTGGAATAGGCTTCAGGACTTTGCAGAGTTATCTAGAGTCTTAAGCATGGGGACAACTTTAGTAGCCCACTTTGTGATTAAGTTGCTGCTTTTAACTTGGAGTATTATGTTTCCTAAAAGTCTTATGTTTGACTTTCCAAATAGGTGCAGGTTATGGAAGAAAAATTAAAAGCAGCTAATGTTCAAACAAGTGAATCAGAAACCAGGTTGTATAAGAGATGTCAAGATCTGGAGATCCTGATACAAGATAAAAATGACATAATACAAAAATTGGAGCAACAACTTGAAGAACAGGTTAGAAATAATTGTGATACAAAAGATAAGCATCAATTCCACACTTAAATTATACAAAAGGAAAATAAAAATTAAGTTCAATAGAGAACAGAGAAGCTTAGCATTACTGCTGTTCTTTGATCAAAAAGGTTCCCATTAGAAATACATCATTTGAATGAAGTTTATTCATTTGCAAATTATGCTCTGGCTTCCTTTGAAAGAACATGTAACTTTTAAGAGGGGAAAGATGTTCTTTCTCTTCACTGCCTCCTCTGAAGAGCTATAATCTTTCATAGAGGAAGGTGGAACAGCAGCCTCTGTGAAGGTCCTTTTTCTTTTTAAATCACTATGTATTGGCCAAGAAACTCAACTGATTTCAAGCAATCTTAGGATTTGTGTCTGAAGATACTACTCAGGCAGACAGTAATATGCAGTGAAAAATATGCTTATATCAATTTTCTTTCAGAAGCAAATGAGACTGCAAGAAGCAAAAATCATAGAAGAAAAAGCAGCTAAAATAAAAGAATGGGTGACAGTCAAGCTCCATGAGGTATTACTCTTGCTATACAGTACTTAGAAAATATAGTGTGACTGGATATGCCCTGGGCCTCTTGGCTGTTAAAGGGCCTTGTGCCATAGTAAACAAAAACGCCTCCCAGTTTCATTTGTCTGTGTAGTTATTTGCTTGAAAGAGGAAAAGTGAAAACAACAGCACAGAGGGCAGAGTATCCACATCACTTGAATTCAGATGTCTAATTTGGTTACTGAGTATGTGTGGGTCCTCATTATGGAGAAAGCCCAGAACTGCTCTCTGCAAGGTCAATTTATCTCCACCACTGATGGAGAGAGGTTAGCTGGCAAACTGAATTTGATGAAGCAGCTGTGTAAAGTGTAATTAATCTCCAGAAAGCTGACCAATGCTGCTGGAGCCTGGAAGAAAAAAGGACTTGATACTTATTATTTTCCAGTACCCTCAGTACTCTTAAGTCATTAAAAGTTGCTCTGGCAGTATTCTCTAAAAAGACCATCTGTCTCCCTTGTTTTTCTGATGTGGTGAGATAACCATGCCTTACCCTGCTAAAGCTACCAGTTTTGGTGTGTAGCTGTGCTTTCTCCTCCTGGCCTGTATGGAATTTAAGGTTGCCTGTAAGAGTGAAAATAGTACTCTGATATGGTTGACTGGAAATTATACTCAAGTTGAAAACCAAATTATTTTTCAAGTAAGAAATTAGAAGTACATTCACTATCAGTCTGTGATGGCTTTTAAAAATAATTTAATAAAAATGCTATAATTATCTTGGAAAAGTGTGGAGAAAATCAATTACTCAAACCGTTTACTTAGTTTGAAATACAGAGAATCTCAATCCAAGCCAGTTTCACGGAGGTGGCTAGCTGCCATCCAGGGGAAAGTGGAATTGCTGTGGGAATCTCCCCTCTGTGTGATATGGGATAATTGGATTCAGATCATCTCTTTCTGTGATTCAGAGCAGGAATTTGAACCAACATCTTTTATCTCCTGGTACTGGGTTACAGCAATGGGTTGTTGGGGTTTGTCTTCCTGTAGAAGGTCTTCCGCTCTGCATAAAGTTTTTCAGTACTTACCTTTTTTTTACTCTTTGCTGCAGGATGGTAGGAGGCATTAGCAACATCCTTCCCTCTTAACTCCTCTGCTTGCGCTTGGGTTTGGTATGTGGCACAAAAGTTTGTAGTTCTAGCCCTCTGCTTTTATTAAAAATGCCAATGCAGATTTCTTTTTTTTCATTATTTATGAAGTCTTTTTAAAGCAGTCTTGAGTTTGCTTGGTTGGGGGAGTGATCTCAGCAAAAGCTGAGCAAATATTCATTGCAAGGAATTTCATTCTTCAGAAGGAACAAGTGCCTAGACTGGCATTAAGAGGAGTAGCAGAGAGGAGCTTACCATTTGAAATAGCTTTATCCTTAGATATGCAGGAATTCAGAGACAATCTAAATGATGTAGTGACTTTAAAACTTGTTTCACCAATGGATGAGATTAAATTTATATTCTTTTAGTTAGAGGTGGAAAATCAGACCCTTCGCTTGATCAACCAAAAGCAAACCAAAGAGATGAAAACAGTACAGTCTAAACTGCAAGGTAAATGTACAAATCTTTCTACATATGGCATACTTCTTTCTATTCCCTACTAATTTGTGCATCCACATAACTGAAATCACAAAGATTTCAGTTAGTATGAGTTGTCATCACAGTGACTGTATGAGAAGGTGTTAGGCAAACAATAGTTTAATTTTTATTGGAAAGATATGCAGACAAACCACAGCTAGTTTTTGTTTTGTGAATGAATATTTCTGTTATTTAAGAGGTTCTGCAAGTAGAAATATTTGACTGGATTTATGTCAGATCTTTACTTTCTCTTCTTTATAGCTTAAGTAGCTATGGCACTGTTAAGCAGTAGATCAATGTCAGTCTGTGTTGCTACCAGGAATCCGACAGATGCAGCGACACACTCTGGATTGAAGCAGGTGCTCTTTATTGCAGGCCAGTGCAAGTGTAAGACCCGTGCAGGACAGAACACCAAAAGCAAAAGTCCAAAGAGGCATCTGTCACCCTCGCGGTGACTCCTGTTATTCCATCATGCAAACAATGCATTAGCATAATCTAGGCGAGTACAGCCCAGTCTTTAACATACATCATGTCTTGATTTTCCCCTGGGCCAGATGTCCCACCATCTTTCCTCCCCCGTGGGAGGCATCCTGAAGCTGTGGGAATGAAGGTCAAGTACTTATACACTGCTCATTATTCTCTGTTACACTGGATTCCCACAAGTCTGCATCTGCTTTTTCTAGTAAATGCTCAGGTGGAAGTCAGGATTCTGGTCAGATTTTTTTCAATCGCATTTGACTATGGTGGTCCAAAACTTTTAATTCAGCCACAGTATCGCCATCTTCCTCTCCAAGTGGTTATAGTTAATTTAAAAATTGTAACATTTAAATATGGAATATCCCCTCCAAAGAGCATTATTTCATATTAATCAACATTGAATTTCATTTGACATCATGTTGCCCGTTCGCCAACTTTGTTGAGTCTGTCTGAAGGTACCCCAAGTCCCCTGCATATTTGGTTGAACTAACAACTTCCTATCATCTGAAAATCTGAGTAGTTTGTTACCTAGCCCTTATTTTTTTATAATATGTCTCATTGTATATGTAAATACCCAGACTTTTAGAAATGTGTGTATATGTGTATGTATGTGTGCATATACACACATAATATCCATAGTACCTGAAAAAAGAAGTATTTACAAGCTACAATATGAACCTTTTGAGCTAAAATGCACATATCAATAAATAAGGAGATTGGAGTGGTTGTTTCTTTTGCAATTTGTGGATCAGTAGTACTTTTGAATACTTCAACACTTAACAGCTTTAGTCATCTTCTGAGAGATCTGTTCAGAGGCTTTTTGAGACACTAAGGATTTGTCAGCTGTTTTTCAACACCCATTTACTGACATTCTCAAAAATACTAAGACATGTATTACTACTTGCAATGCCCATGCTGTAACAGGCTATAGAATCATAGAATGGTCTGGGTCAGAAGGGACCTCTGAAGGTCATCTAGTCCAACCCTCTCTGCAGTAAGCAGAGACATCCTCAACTAGATCAGAGTGGTACTGTTTTAAACAGTTCACAGGTATGGATAAGGGTCTTTTGTTCCTTTTGATCTGCCACAGAACTTTTTATAAACACAGGTGGACAGCATTATTTCATATCAGTTAATGGCAGAATAGCTATCCCTAAGAACAGATTTCATCTTCTCCATTACAGTTAAGTATTTTGTGCTTTTACCTTCTCTCAAAGACCTTCATATATACCTTCAAAGCTTGGTAGCCTAAACCTGTATATTTGATGTAACATTTTTACAGATTGTCTTCATACTTTTATCTGAAGGGAAAGCCACTACTTCAATACTATTGTTCTACCATCTTTCCCATATTATATATCCTAGTCCAATTCATAGGTTTCATTTCTGTCAGAGCAGATCAGAATCAGATATTTCACTAAGTTTTCATTCTGTATTAAGTACATGGTTTATATCTTATTGCTGTGAAATCATTAAAAGAGATATTTTTATATATATATATACACACACTTTAAAAAGTGATCCTTAAGAACTAGAAATGTAGCTCTAGATTTCTATTGATACGGGGAGTTATCAGGTAGATTTTTTTCCTTTTTTTTTTAATTATCTTTTACTAAATTTTAGTTATCTTAAAAATGCCGTTTTACACTGTAGAGTAAAGCAGCCAGTAGCATATCTTGCTTCATCCCATTAACACAGGATTTCTGTATTACTATCCTTCAGAAGCTACAGACAAGAGATCTGTTACTTCAACACAAAAACCTGGAGAGTGTCAGCATCTAACCAGTTTGACTTTTGAATGCCCTTCAAGTAGAGCAAGAAGTCCTCAACCATCTTCTAAGTTTGAAGAAATAAGGAAGTCTTTATTTAAAGAGTCAGACTACACTGAAGGCAAAAACATGCAAGGTACTTAGTCACCAATACTGCATTTTATTCTGGCACAGGTGGAAAACTAAAACCAACTGCTCTGTGTATCCAAAGCAGCTGTTGTCAAAGTAGGTATCAGTGCTCTATGCTAGTCTCAGTAAGAAGAAATCCTGCTGAGCACCAGACTCTCCATAATAGCACTAATGCATCGGTTTGGCAGTATGCAGTGGCTGACAGATGCTTTGACTGTGAAAGAAAGAATTTGCTGTGGCCTGAGTTTGCTTGACAGAAATGTGAGGAGTTTAAGGATGCTGGCTGCCCAGGTATTACAAATTCTGCAAAATTAATAATCTATATTAATTTTGATATCCAGGCAAAGATTGTAAATAACTATAAAAACTGTTTATTAACATTAAATCTCACCAGAAAAACTTATTTACAATGTTCAAAATGCACAGTTTGGATACTTATACACACAGGGAACAGGCAAAACTAGAACACTTCAAGAAATAGCTAGCAAATGCAAACATTAAAACTGGAAAGAGGTTCTTAGTTTCATTTATACCTTTTGCCCACCAGGGGACTTGAGAGGCTGCTTTCTGCTACTAAGGCAGAAAGGCACAACAGAATCTAGTTACAGGATTTCTTGGAGAGAGGCTTTGAAATATTTACTCACAAAATAGTATCAGACAAAGCTTGAAGGGAATTCTGTCTGTGTCTTGAAAGTCATTGCAGGCAAAGCAGACCATAATGTAGCAGGGAAAAGCAGGCAAAGCAAAATTAAAAGCAAAATCATACGTGTGGCAGGGCCTATTTATTGTTTGCCCAAATGTAATGGCTCCTTTGGCCACACAAATCCACCACTCAGAATGACACTTTGCCAAACCTGACCATATTAGGTGAAGTCAGGAGCTTGCTTTCCCTTATTTGGGAGGAACAAGTCTGGACAAGTCTTGGACCCTCAAGGTGGGTGTCTCCAAGCCTTTACTCTTCTCCCTGTGCTCTGCTTCCTCCCCCCCAGCAGAGGGAAGGGACCATGGGATCATGCCTGGGCAAGCCAGGACATGGATCTTCCATGACACCAGGGAAGGCTGTTAGGTTTTCATGCCTGTGTAGAGTCTCACCTAAGTTCAGTTTCTGTATATTTTACATACATTATTACTGGTATCTTAGTGATAGTTTTATGCCCTAATTCAAAAAGATCAGTTCAGTAATCTTTCATTAGTATAATCAAGGTCAGAGAAAACACAAAAGAGTCTCAAGCATCATTTAGTACCATTGTTTCCTATGTAAAGAAGGAGAAAGCTCTGTGACTGGTTCATACAATCCCTCTGGCAGTACCTGAAGTCCACTAATGCCAACAATTTGGCTTGCTGCTGTGTTATGCTACTATAAGCAAGTCCAGAGCAGGAGTGGGTCCAGAGGAGGGCAAGGAAGCTGGCAAAAGGCCTAGAGAAAAATCTTACGAGGAGCGACTGAGGGAGCTGGCGATGTTTAGTTCGAGGAAGAGGAGGCTGAGGGGAGACCTCATTGCCGTCTACAACTACCTGAAGGGACATTGTGGAGAGGCTGCTGCTGGTCTCTTCTCACAGGTGATTGGAGACAGAACAAGGGGGAATAGCCTCAAGCTGAGACTAGGGAGGTTTAGATTGGACATTAGGACAAAGTTTTTCACAAAGAAAGTGGTCAGGGACTGAAATGAGCTGCCCAGGGAGGTGGTGGAGTCGCCCACCCAGGATGTGTTTAAGGGTGCTTTGGATATGGTGCTTAGGGATATGGTTTAGGGTGAATCTTGTAGAGTAGGGTTCTAGATTGGACTTGGTGACCCTGAGGGGCTTTGCCAACCTGAATGTTTCTGTGATACTGTGATTCCATTGCAGCTTGCTACTTCCCTTAAGTGATGAAAAGCTCAGGAAGGAGACTCCATCCCTTGAGTACCACAGTACTGTTTGTGACCTCAGCATTTTCTGCACAATTAGTCACGCACCCAAACTTGCAAGTTGAGGTTATAGAAAAAAATAGAAACTGAAATAGATAATACTAGTATTTTGTGTATTTATGTTTGGGTATGTATTATTAATTTCAGTTTTATAGACGAGGACGTGGAAGTAAGAGTCTTTTTTTCAAGGGAAAGGATAAGAAATAGAACCTTAGGCTTGCCTGGATGGAAACAGATCAGTTTTTATAATTTCATTAGTTTAGTGTGGACTAAATTAAAATATTTGGCTTATCAAACTAAATTTAACTTCATACAGCTATTTAACACTAACTTTCCCAGGTCCCTGTGTAGAAAAGCCATAGTTTTTGCATCTGTTTTAACTCAAGAGGGAGCACCTATGCATCACTGCCATGCTACAAAGCTCTCTCTTGCAAAACCAGGTAAAAGTAAACAGCAGAATCAAAGTTATTTCTAATGCAGTGTCTTTCTCTTAAGCATTTTCCATCAACCTCTCATGTGTATCTTAAGCATTCACTGCTAGGAATACAATAATAGCTTGCAGAAGAAATTTCTGTGTGTAAACAATGTAGAAATGCTCACAGTATTTGATCTGTTAATAGAAATCTTTTCTGACTCGCTTCAATTGCCTTCTTTGTGGTTGGGGGCGTTATTTGTGTGTCTGTTTTTACATACACATCATTTACTTTAAAATATGGCTCCACTCTGCTTATCATTACATTTATTGCCACTTATAGTTTGGCTAGAACTTTGAGTAATGTCTGTTACAGGCTCTTTTGCAACCATCACTGCAACTTCACTTGCATTCAAAAATTTATAACATTTTTCTTGAAGTTCATTATTTTCAATATTAAAAAAAATAAATGGAAATATGCATTTTAAATTATTGCCTACTTACTATTTGCAGACATGATGACAAAATTCTTTAGCAGTCAAGTTCACTAATTAATTTTCTCATGCTCATTATATTTCTCCTCTAGAGAAGGATATCCTGGAAACTACATTTGCTGGTCCTGCATATGAGACCAGCAAAGGTGAGAAGTTATTGCAACACAGTTCCTCCAGATCAGAACAGAAAAATGTAAGAACAAGCTGTTCATCCAAAGATCTAGACAGTGATATGTCAAAGAACTCCTGCACTACTGGGAGTGACTGGAGCTCAGATGAGGATGGAGGAGACAATAAAGGACTGAAATCGAGGAGTGCATCAATTCTTTCAAGTCACACATCTGAAGGGAATGCAAGGTACAGTAGAGTGGGAAGTGAAATTTATTTGACAGCATCTGATGACAGTAGTTCTTTATTTGAAGAAGAGAGTTTTGGTGTTCAAAGGACACAGCTCAAGAAGTTATACTCCTGGCAGCAAGGATCCCAAAGAAGATGCCAGAACAATCCAAGTGAAAAGAGCAACACTGACTGCACAAGTAAAAAGAAAGACCAAGATAGTTCTTCAGATGAACTAAATAAGAAATTTCAGTCTCAGAGGCTAGATTATTCATCCTCATCCAGTGAGGCAAATACCCCGAGTCCAAGTTTAACCCCTGCTCTGACACCCAAACATCCTATTCTAACAGCTGCTGCAGGTTCTCAGTGCACAACATCATCAGATGCTCCCTCAAATTTACCACCTCCAAAGTTACAGACACCTAATGTGTTCAGTACAAATTCAGCGTTAGCAAAGAAACATCTAAGCCAGCCCCAGCTGAGTTCTGACAGAATGTTTGGCAGAAATAGAAATGCCATAAGCATGATACGTCCGTGGAGACCTCAGGAAACAGACATTGATCTGGTGGATGGAGAAGACAGTGGTATTTTAGAGAAAATGGAGATTGGCTGTGATGAAGGAGTGTTCACCTGTGACAGCACTGAAGCACAAAATGCTGAAGCCCAGGAACCTCATGTTACGACAAAAAAGGGTGCTAGCAACAAACCTCCAACCCCTCCACTTCATCGATTTCCTTCCTGGGTAAGTGTAATTACAGAGAGTTTTACGTCTGGTGAAACTAAGTAATTTTCATGCCTCTCTTCCATGATTTTTGTTGCCTCTACCTTCCTCATTCTCTGTTCAGTGACAGGACAGGGCATTACCTTAATTTGAACTAAGAGGAAAAGCTCAGAAGCAAGCTTGATTTCAAGTACAATATTTCTGCTGTTGAAAGCATTGCCGATATTTTTGTTGATGACCAATCTTGTTCATGTCACGTCTAAGTTATGTATGTCCTTTTGGGTATATGAAAGGAGGTGATGCGTGTGACTTCATTCATCTAAACACCAGCACAGCTTAAGAGTGCTGGTGTCAGTGGCTTTGCTGTAACAATTGTACCATTCACAGTCTAGATAATTAAGTTGACAGAATACAAGTACAATTACAGAAGTTATTGATCACATTTCCAAGTCAACTTTTAAAACCATCAAAGTTAAAAGAGATATTAATACATCTTAGACAAAATCCAAAATTAGCTGCATCAAGACTCACTGATTCTGCAGTTCCACAGTCAAGTGATTCAGAGATGAGAAATGCATTAATGTGACAGCTTCTCTATCATATATTTTAGTGCCTGGTTTTTCATTATGGATTCTTCTGCTGTGGCCTTTTAAAAGAAAATATTTGAAAAGTTGGCTCCTAAAGGCTTTTCTCTGTTCTTAATGTACAATCTTCCATTAAAAAATATTCTTGCTATAGCTTGGCAAGCTTTGGCCCCTGATAATGATATTTTAAAAGACAAGTTACCTACAGGACAAGCCTTGTGTGAAAAAAGGCTGAAACAGGCTATGGATATGGGTATGGTGCATAAAACAAGGATACATTTTTCATCTGCTACTGATGAGACTATTTTATTAACCATTTTATCACACTGTTGCACTAACACGATGAACAGGAGACTATGGGGAGGCTAAACAGAGGGAAAGTAATTGTGTTCTAATTACCTACCATCAAATCCGTTCTGCTTGTGTAGGAAAGCAGAATTTATGCTGTAGCCAAATCTGGTTTAAGGATGTCTGAAGCTTTCACCGTGGAATCTTTTAACAAAAGTAAGTAATGTAGTTGTTCATTGTCTCATCAACAAAAAACTCTTTTCTTACAGTGATCTGTAAGCAAGGACAAAATGTCCTACATTACTCCGAGTTATTTTTATGAAGAGTTAGTTACCTGGAAAATCAATAATTATCTTTCCATTGTCTTCTATTACCTTGCCTCTTGACTTTGTGCTGAATCTGTACTTGTTCACTCTACTTTTCCTTGCAATTAATTTTGAAGACTCTATACCAGTTACCAAGGTAAGAGATTATGCTTCCAAATTAAAAAAAGTTTAGTAGTCATGGCTAGAGTTTATTTATACTCCTTACAACCACTGTAAAGTAAAAAAAAAAAAATAGAAACTTCACATGCAAAATAGTTTGGGAGTTAGTTTGCATTTTATGGCAGTTACACAATGTACAAAATTACATTTGCATTTCATTAATTGAGGGGTAAATTAAAGAATCATCTATAAAGTACATTGCTTTTCTAGGTGCCGTTTCAATAACTTCGTATTCCATATCTGGATTATATACATCTCTGATATACAAGAATATGACCACTCCTGTCTACACCACTTTGAAAGGGGTAACTATATTACTGTTTAAAGGAAATTTTTAAGTACCATTAGGCTTTACATCCAGGAACTTCCTGTTTCACATTTGATGCTACCATGCCAAATATGTCTTAAGATGATGTTTAGAGTTCACAGAACCCCAGAAGTAATGAAAATGGCAAATATCTGGGGAAAATATTACTAGTCCAGGTCAGTTCTTCTTAGTTTCTTGGGTTTTTTTGGTTTTGTTTTGTTTTTTTCCCCAAAGGCTTGTTAATTATTAAACAGAGCCACATAGTGTTCAGTGCCATAATTAAAAGTGTGTGTATGTGTATAAATGGCTTTGTGTCAGTGCCAAAGCTGTTTATAGTCAGATAGCCAGCAGTAACTAATCACAGTACTGTTTGTTTTCTGGCAGTCTTTTATGATTTGGAAAGATTCATGCCTTGAGCTACCTCAGGTTTCTGTTTTAAAGTGTGGGGGTGATTGAGTACACAGAGGGCAGAGGGAATTCAGTGTGCCAAAACTCAGAATAGCTTTGAATGTTATGAAACCAGCAGAGCATTGCTAAGGTATGAAGGAAATGACTGATACTCTTTATTCAACATATCAAAGAGTGTTGCGTTCATTTCTGCAGAAAGCAACTCAAATAAGCAACAGCCCATTTATAGATGAGTCCTCAGGATCTGAGGAAGAAGACAGCTCTCGCTCCAGCTCAAGGACGTCTGAGTCTGATTCTCGAAGCAGAAGTGGTCCAGGTAGTCCTTGGGCCATGAAACGAGGTAAGCAAAAAAATTAAGAATAAGTAACTTACGGGAAGTTTGGAAAACCATGATCTTCTTAGAAATGGATTTCTTCCTTGAACAACATAGATGTCTTAAATCAAGGCTTGTATCTCCACTATCAAAGTTTAGACTTATTATTCAAGCAGAAGAGAGGACTGTCATAGATGGCTTTCTTTTTATGGCTGCCATGATGGATGTCTTTTTAAGTCATTAATGTAGTAGCTCTGGCTGTTGTCACAAGGGAAGAGTGACCTGTGCATTTAAAGCAAGAAACACCATTCTATCTATACTCTGTCAAGTCACGGACTTGTTATGACCAAGGTGAAAAATATACAGGAAAAAAAACAATTGCTATCAGAAAAAAACCTCCATATATATTCAGGTTGATAGAACAAAGTAAGACTGAGTATGTGTTCAAAAAGTAGGTCGAAAAGTCCCCTCGACGGAATATTTGGTTCTGTCATCTAACGCAATAAAGGATTTCTTTCCTTTTTACAGTGATTGTATCAAGGTCCTGTGCAGAGAGTTATTTCCAACACTTGAATACAGTGATATTCCATCTTTCATGGAATAAAAATCTCACAGCTCTAAGTAATTGTGTGTTTTTCATCTACAGAATGGATATGTTTCACAACACTGAAAGACATAATGGTTCCTCATGGGGGGTAACTAGCAATGTTGTATCCCTGTGAGTATTTCATCGCTGGGTAAACCAAGGGAGACTAAGGTTCCAGTGAAGCCAATCCTTAAGGTCCTTTATTACGTATTGCTTTAAAAATGCAAAGTACCATTATCCAGTACTCCATTATACATGTTGAAATTCCAGTTAGCAGGAGCTCCACTCAGTCACACCTGAGCTGATACATAGACCCAGTGTAAATAGACCAGGAGTTTCCCGTCAAGGCCTGTTCCTGGTGATGTAGTTGCAGTTTTGCTAGTGTGAAAAGGCCTTCCCAGCAGGTCCATCTTGTGTAGCAAAATCCAAGTGCTGTGGATGCAAATGCCTCTCGTGCTACGTGCTTGCACAATAGGAAAGGTAAATTAGCTGATTCATTACTGGTTTCACCTACAATTTATATTCGTGTCTGTAAAATGGAACCATTCCTTTTGTTTTTGTTTTCTTCTCATAAAATTTGGTCAGCTTAGAGAAACAAACTTTCACAAAAACTCTGAAGTGAGGATTTCAGACTTTTAGAAAACCTCAAAGTTCATACTAATTGCAAAATACAGATAGTCACCTACAGCTTCAGCATACAGCAGAGCTTGAGCATAGCTTCGTAGTCCACAAGCAGGTGGATAAGAAATCCAAATTCTAGAGAGAATGACAGAAGGGGGAAACAGAAGGCTGCTTAGTTGAAACAAAGATCCTATATTCCTTTACTACAGAATGAGTAAGATGTATGGCACTAGCTCTCTCCTGCAGTGATATAACAGAAGGTGATAATATATAGTAGACATTTATTTGTTGTTTCATTCACAAGTGACTTAAATTCTGTTTAATTGTGAAGAAAGGGCGATTCAGATATTAGTGCTGTGCTAATGGTTCAGTATGATAATACTTTAAAAAATGTTTTATTCATGATGGATTTTTGCTGACATTTGTGTTCGCCTGGAGATCCTAATCACGTTCTCTATCTGCATGGATATTCTGATCTCTTTTGTTTCTAGTATCACTTTTAAAAGGATACAAAGAAACATCTTTCTTTTCTTAACACAGGTGTGTCTCTGTCTTCTGTCACCTCAGAAAGTGACTATGCTATTCCTCCAGATGCATACTCAGTAGATACAGATTGTTCAGAGCCAGAGCAGAAACTTCCTAAGACCTCTTCCTCATCTAGTGATAATGGAAAAAACGTGAGTACTGAAATTCTGTGAAGAAGTGTACCTGTGGTACTGTGCATTCAAAGACTACTACCAAGTCTTGCTGACTCTCAACTGGTGCAAGAATACGAATAGCAAAGTTTACCAACAGTAAGTTGTGTAAGACTATAATGATTGAAGGAAAGTGCAGATAATTCTGAATTTTCTATATAATGAATACTGGTAGAAAACTCCCAAGACAATACTTAAACATTTTTTCTTTCTTGGAATCAGACTCACTATCAGATTGCATATGGAATGCTAACATAAATTTAAAATTATTATTTGGCTATTTGGGGAAACAGAAGAGCATTCTTCTGAAGGCCTTGAGCTATATGCAGTAATACATTCCTGCAGTTTTCTCATACAGAGAGAACTTTACACATCAGAGAAATCACAAATAGAGCAACATGAGAGGAGAGCTCAAAGAGACCAAACCCTTTTTGGGGTATTTGTCTGTCTCTGGGTTTTTTTCAGTGGCCTGTGTTAGTAGTTAGTGTCTTCACATGCAAGTGGATAGACTGCCTGGTGATGAAGAGAATTTGTTTTAAGCTTTCTTCATTGAGCAAAACCGTGAGCTCTGTTCTGCAGGTGTACAAAGTAAAAGTATGTCTGCATGAAGCTCTGAATTACAGTGCTCTGTGTCTGGTCTGAAGGGTAGGCCCTGAAGTTGGGGGGAAATACACGTTTGCATTGTATTCATTTTGTTCCTTGAGTAATATTAACATTTGTCTTAATTGATGCTTGTAAAAATTTTGTCATTGGACAGAAAGTCTCATCAAAGATTGTACTGATTATTTAGCATGCTTTTAAGTCATCAAAATAGCTCTCTGTATATTTATACATACCTCCAAGAGGTATAGGTATATATGTGTACTTACCTGCTTTTTGTCTCACTTGTAAATAACCAGGAACCTTTGGAAAAATCTGGGTATCTGTTAAAAATGGGTGGTAAAGTAAAGACCTGGAAACGACGGTGGTTTGTGCTTAAAGGAGGTGAATTACTGTATTACAAGTCTCCAGTAAGTACATGTAGCTTATCTGCTGTTTAATATTAGATTGTTTTTACTGAGAATTTAAGGCTGCTAGAAGGAAAAGAAATGCATTCCTGGTGTCTGAGCTGTTGCAGAGTGACTCAAGACTCAGATCCTCATAAAGTGTACAATGTACTCAATGTCTCACTAGGAAGTATTTGTTCAGATTAATGTTTAAATGAGTACTATAATTATTTATTGGTATTTGTTGGCAGATTTAAAATAATCTTTTTCTGTTCTTTTCCATACAGAGTGATGTCATTCGGAAACCTCAAGGTCAAATTGAGCTAAATGCATCTAGCCACATTGAAAGGGGTGATGGAAAACAAATGATTCAGGTGCCTGCTTTTCTCAAGCTGTGTTTCTACTCATATTTATTTCCTCCAACCTCTTTGTCTGTCCCTATTGCACTGGCAGTTGAAATATGGACTTGGAATTAATTCATTGCCCTTTGTTTGAAACAAAAAAATCATGGTAGTTAGAGATACTATAAAAAGTCCTACAAGTAGTCTTCTTAGTATTTCCACAAAGGTCAGTTCATCACATACAAGATGTAAAGAGAGTAGTCTTGGAGCCGGTGATTAAGCAAAGAAAAGTAATTTGTCTGAAAGGTGATACATTGAGTTTTCTCATCTCTGCTGTTCTGGAACTTTTCAGATAAAGCCTTAGAAAGTGTCTGTCTTCTCTGTCTGGCCATGGAACGTTTCATTCATGAAAAATACTTTGGGGAAAATAAATTCAACAAATTTGTGACACTACATTAGGTAGTATCTGTTACAACACCCACACTGTGAGGTTGAATGTATAATACTCTTAAAGCTCAAGACTACTCTGTTACTACACAGCTGACCACAGAAAAACGAACATACTACCTGACTGCAGATTCTCCCAACATCTTAGAAGAATGGATCAAAGTACTCCAGAATGTTCTTAAAATACAGGCTGCCAGCCCACTTTTCATACAGCCTGAAACCAAGCCAACCATGAAAGGATTACTTACAAAGGTAGGAACACTTCTCTTCCTCCAAACTGCTGCTTCTGTATTTCTCAAGTATAATATCTAGATCAAAACTGACCTATAATAAAACAAGTAGAAGCAAAACAGACATCTGTTTGCTTTCCCGGTGCTTCAAAATGTGAACAATGCAGAAGGGCTACCAGCACAACTACTCTAGGCAATAATTTTCCTCTGGTTGTTTGGTTTAATTTAGTTTTGGGGTTTTGTTGGTGTTGGTTTTTTAAGCCATTAGTTCTTGTGCTGAGTTCTCCATTAGCATTTCAGTGGTACCCTAGTTCAGCATAAGTTTCAGTAGCTAACTGACTACTTTATTTCAGTGGAGTGCTCTCTTTTTCTCTGTTATGGTACTGGGACAGATTATTTCCAGGTAATGAGAATACTGTATAAAAACCAATTTTTGTTTTTAATTCTCCCATTTCTAATTTAGCTTCCACTAAATTAGGCCTGATCCAAAGCCAAAGTCAAAACTCAGACTGGCTTTACTAGGCTTTAGACAAGCATCTGGTGCCTTAATTCTTGTGCCCCTAATAGAGTTATGCTGTTTTAATTATTCGTCTGCTAACAGGGAAAGGAGTTAGAACCAAGGGATTTATTTGCAGCATCACCAAAGTTCAGAGGTTGTGATATGTAGTCTGCATTTCTCTGCTTGTTCCTAATATGCTCTAATTTCAGGTGAAACATGGATATTCCAAAAGAGTTTGGTGTACTCTAGTTGGAAAAATTCTGTATTATTTCCGTAATAAAGAAGACAAGGTAAGACTCTTACTTGTTTCCTCAGTGACTGGAAGGTAGCAGTAAAGTAGACTTTAAACAGTAAGTTACAGCTTTATTAAGGTACAATTAGCCTGGGTAGTATATGTCCACTTGATAACCAAACATTTAGACTTCACAGATTGCCACTTAAGCCAGGGCACATGCATTGGTCTCCTTTTCTATGGGACATGATAATGTATTCTGGTCTTCTTACCCCTAGCTGGAGTGGAACACTGATTTGATGACGGTTCAGGTCTCCTTTTCTGACAGACCTAAGACTCATCAGAAGAGATCTGGCTGTCATTTACTTCAGGAAGCTGATCCTTTCTAATGTATACTTGCAGTGGACAGTGACTCCGAGTTTCAAAGAACTACGTTGTTAGTTCACTTCCAAATCTTTTTTTTTTTAATATGTCACCATACCTCCACGGTGCTTCAAGAAAACAAAGACAAAAAAACACAAACAAACAAAGAAGACCTAGCAGGATGCAGCATTTGCTATTTTGCAGATGTGTGCCTCTAGAGGGGATCTTTTCCCATTCCCCCTATGGAATACAGAAAAGGAGTTCACTGTGTAAAACTGGTGAAGTGGGACAGAAATGGTAATGGAAGATGGAAAAAAAAAAAAGGATGATAAGGTTATTTCTGAAACCTAAGGAAAATACTGTTTGAGGGAGAAAAGAAAGAAATGGGATCAAATCAGCTTTAAGTTAACCTTGCAACATCCCATAGGACACAAGGAGATAAGGAAGAACAAAACCTGGCTCTTTCACACTGGGCCTAACCTTTACTTCTCTTCCTACACTCCTGAATATTGTTAGTCCTAATATTTCCAGACAGATTTACCTACAGAGATGAAACAAAGGACACTTCCTAGTCATACTTTTCACATGTCCATTTTCTTCCAAGGCATTCTATTTTGTCTTTAAAAAATGTCTTTAATGAAGGTGGATCAGGAACAAGATTTTTGAATCTTTGGAACAAGAATTCTTGTTAATAGCACTGAGGTTATAAATATCTTATTCATACTCTTATTACCTAGGTCTAAAAAAACACTTGACAAAAAGGTTACAGTTCACTGAGCCATTATAATCCAACAGTTCAGAAAAAAAAGTACAGAAAACCTCATTAGTTGCTTCTTATCTAACCAAATAATCACACTGGACTCAATAATTCATAGGTTTTGTATAAAGCAAGTTATTCCCTGTGTTACCCTTTCCCTTTTTAGACATTTTTAAACAATAAACTAAACCTTATTTCTAGAACTACGTAAATAAAGATCGCAGTAGCCATCCATCGAAACATTTTATTTTAATTTGTCCTTTAAAAAGTGTTAGACATGGCTGAGGAATCCAATTACTGGCCTATTAACCTCTAGTTCATTTTACAGAGACGTTAAAATGAACTTGTATTTTCTCCTATGAAGAAATCTCTAAAGTATCTGACTTCACATATTTTTACCACTTTGGGGGATCTTTAGCATGCCTTTTAGAACCATTGAAGAATTCTATTGGATTCTTGTGAATATTGCTTTCACTCATGGAACAAGTTTTGGTGCCCTTTTAAAGCAAAACTGAAATCAGCTTGTGATAGAATAAGAATTTTCTAGCTTGTAATAGAATAAGAATTGAGCTTTTGTAAGCAGAATATGTGTATGAAACATTTTCCAAAGCTAATTCATTTCTAATGTTCAACAATTTGCTAATTAAAAATGTTTCCTGTAGCTGAATGTGTAAGAGCAGAAACAAATTAAACAATCTGCAGTGTTTCATACAGTAGTGGAGTCATTTTAAGTGGCCTCCTCTCAAAATTGAATTAAAATTTAAAAAATTACCCAACTATGTTTTAGTTACACTTAGGGAATAAGTCAGTCTTGACCATTTGACTCTTGACTATACAAGAGATGTATAATGGCATCTCTTGATTTTCAGCATCTTACCCTGTTCAAAAAGTTGAATGCTTCAGGAAGACCACAGGAAATATAAACCACCACATGTATCTTTAAAGTGAAAGTACTGGAATTAGGAGCCTCTGCTATATGGTGTTTTCTTTGAAATCATTACATTATTAACAGCTCCGTTTATGAAATCACTGTTCAAGAAGTCCCACTGTAGATTGAGTAGAACTTGCCAGCTACTGTCCATTATGTTATTTTCGGTTTTTAAACATGGCACTTCAGTATGTGGTTTAGTGGTAATGGTACTGTTGGGTTGACAGTTGAACTTAGAGGTCTTTTCCAACTCTAATGATTCTGTGATTGAGAATCCTCATTTGCTTTTCACTGGTGTTGATATTTCAGGACACCTTGCTTCAGGCTTACGCTCGAATGTGACACAAATAAGATGCCCAACTATCCTTTCACCAAAGGGAAACGGACATCCCTCTCTTTCCGATGAATCACTAAGTATTGCTAGACAACACAACACAGAAACAATAGCCAAGGCTTCTTCACTACCGCATTAACACTCTATTGAACATCCTGATGTCTGAACAGCTAAGAGAAAGAGCAGTGGTGCCGTAGGATAAAATAGTCAATAAGGGTAATATCTGTCAGTCCTGTTACCCAGTTGTGCTCTATTTCTGTTGATAACTATGCAATATTTACTTCTGTGAAGATTCCCTTTTGAACGGCTTTTCATATAAAATATTTCCGGATAAATGATCTATCAGACTGGAGAATGAAACCAACTGAGGTCTACTGCAGAAAAAAAAAATTACCTTTTGAATTTATAACATAAGCAAAATAGCTATGTCAACAATACACTGCTGTCCTCTGAAATAACAAGATTACAGTTGAAGTTCTAATCATGACCTGGGGAAGTTTTGCTTGGAACCACATCTGGAAACTCTGAAGAATTATTACTTTTCTCACCCTAACAGACATTTCTTGCAGTAATTAGATACAGAATCAGATTCAGAAAAGATTTATTTTAAGTCTCACTTTCAGACTTTGGCACATACCATTCTTCTGCTGTGCCACAGCTGGGTTATCTAACGTTCCTTGGACAAACTGAAAATTAATAAATATAAATGGCTATTGATGCCAGTTTATGTTTTTCTTTCTATTAGTAGAATAAGAAATATAAAATCAGTGTGCGCTGAAGCAAATACTTGCTCACTCACCACTTCTGATATTTACTTTTAGTTTCCTCTTGGTCAAATTAAGCTTTTTGAAGCTAAGGTTGAAGAAGTTGATAGATCGTGCGATTCTGATGAAGATTATGAGGCTAGTGGTCGCAGTTTATTATCAACTCATTACACTGTTGTTATCCACCCCAAAGATCAAGGACCCACTTATCTTCTTATAGGAACTAAACATGAGAAGGTAATAAAAATCCTCTTTCTAACTGAGTTTCAGTAACTATGAGTATGGTGCTGTCATAATGATATTTCTTAAAGAGGAGGAGGAGGGGGACCTACAAGTCATCTGAACTGTAGTTTGATATATTTAGCAAGGAGAAGGTCCTGCTTCATTAACATTGATGAGAATTTGTCTACGAATAATCCTTTTAGAAACATGAAAATAAGCAAGCTTGCCTGCACATAAGGAGATGGTGCAGAATATCAAATATGCTGCAGTTGGAGAAACTTGCTTACTTTACATTAACTTGTAGACAGACCCATCTGTAGCAGACCTCCCTGAGAGGTTTTGGGCTAATGTTACCCATTTTCACTGATAAGATTAACAGTAGGCAAGACTGTTCTACTGAAGTGAAGGAGATATGAAAGGTATGGTTAGAAGAATTTTTATTATTGTTGCTTCATTTTTCTCAAGTAGTCTTGTACACTTCATTTTGCTTTCTAGGCATATTCCCAGGTTAGCAGGATCTGGTAGTGCTAAAAAGGCTGTTAGGTTAGCTTTCTGAAAAGCAAAGAATGAATGTTCTGATAATTTTCCATGATTTCTGAGGGCAAATCTTATGAATAGAGTCCCGTACAATCTTCTTTACTTAGTATTTGTAATATAGAGACCATGAAGACAGATGTATTCAAAGGCGAACTCCGTTGGGCTTCTATAGGTGTGCATGCCAGTGTTTCAAACTGGGAGCAAAATCCTGGTGAAGCAGCTCTTTTGAACATGGAATGTGTGAGCTGCTATGTTTTTCTACCTCAGGATACATGGCTTTATCATCTGACGGTTGCAGCTGGAAGTACCAGTGTAAATGTTGGATCTGAGTTTGAAAAACTTATTTGCAAATTACTGAATATGGAAGGCGATGCGAGTAAGCTGCTTCTTTTTCAAAATACCGATCTTCTAATACATACTTACTAAATGTACTCATGGACTGAATTAATTGCAAAACCTATATATTTTACCTGTCTAGCTTCTCAGATTTGGAGGCATCCTACCCTTTGCCATAGCAAAGAAGGAATTACTTCCCCGCTTACAACGCTGCCATCAGAAGCATTGCAAACTGAAGCAATTAAATTATTTAAGGTAAAACCATAGCAGATGCCTTCCTTAATTAACTGGCTTACTATTTTAACTCTTAGCCAAATAATGGCTTTTAGTTGGCTTACTAGAGATGTTCAGTGGATAAGAAGAAAGCGAACAGAAGTTTAATCTTATCTTTTGTGGATAGTAGCAGAATGTCCCTGTATTACCTCACCAAAGACTGTCACTTCCAATGGAAAGCGATTACTTTTAGTTGCAAGAGAGCAGATTAGTCCTCAACTTCTGTCCCTTCTGCTGAAGTTACTGAAGAAGTGCAACTTACTAGAAAAGTCCACGGCCATTGTGAGCTCCAGAGAACCTAACAGTATGGGTGGTTCTCTTTATTCAGAGAACTGTATCTGAAATACTATTTTTTCAATTGGCTTTTAGGAAGGAAAAATACTGAATGAATGTTCTGTTGTAGGTATCTTTAAATCATCTAGAAGGTATTCTAAAAATCAGAAGAAAAACAAAAGAAAGTTTAAGCAAATACTGTATTATTTGGAATTAAGATAGAAGGTAGAGATTCTACAGGTCTTTTGAATGCAAAGTCTTGATACGAAATAACTGTTCTTAAAAGGTTGATTAGATATTTTGGTAATAGAGAGAAAATATTACAGAGTAAGATTATTGAAAGTATTTCACAACAGTATTTTGAATTCTAAAGATTTTCATGCATATTTTTAAATGCACATACATATATATCACAGTAGTAGTGAAAAAGGCTTTATGATTAAGGGACACCTAATGGTTCATAACTGCTGTGCTGCAGCTGGTTTCTTGAGATGTTTTTGTATGCTGATGAGACATTACATTTTGCCGTTTCTTTTTTGGTACACTGTAAATTAAGAGCTTGGAGAAATTAACTTCCTCTGCAGAATTTATACAAGTCTAATGAAAAGATTCCCTGAAGTATCAGCTGTCTGGAGAATTCTGACATAATGGTTTAGCTCTAGAAAAGAATTCAAGGCAAGCATCATGTGTTCAGTCATAGAAATTTGTAGGCACAGTTTTCAGGTTGCTTCTCTGAAACATGTGAAGCACTTTAAAGTACATCCCTTTTATTTTCTGCAGTCCCGCAGCATGAAAATGTAAAAGGGAGTTTACTTACTTGATAAAAATAAATTTGTGTTTATTAGAAATCACTTCCTGAAATATATTTCAGACCCAATTCATATCCCAAGCACTTGCCTAAAATAAATAAATAAGATATTACTTGTATGAGCTTTATTGAAA
Source organism: Ramphastos sulfuratus (assembly GCA_013399055.1). Classification (NCBI taxonomy): domain Eukaryota; kingdom Metazoa; phylum Chordata; class Aves; order Piciformes; family Ramphastidae; genus Ramphastos; species Ramphastos sulfuratus. Next base: position 2,884 of record WBNM01008540.1, on the reverse strand, counting down.
CTTTGAATAAATCATGTTAAAAGTCAGGTAGGGAATTGATTTAGAAACAGTTCAAAACATGTTTCAGTGATTCCATTGAGGACAAAAATTAGTCCTGTGCATTCACATATTTTCAGATAGACTAGAAATAGATTTGGCTTCTATATATATTTATTGTATTTTGCTTATATTCCTTGCAATTCATAAATTACTACATAAATACAGTGAGCGATAGTAAAATTACTAGTGAAAGCCAAGACAAAAACCAAATGTCTTTGAATTAGAGTTTTCATGTCTGTGTATATTCTGCCACGTTGTGCTCTCTCTTTGCTCAAGCATTTTATACTGGCAACCATTAAGAACTGTACACTTTGCGCTCAGCCTGTCCTTAAACCTGCCTGTACAGTTGTTGCAACTCCTGCTCACTCCATTAGAGTGAAAAGCATGGATCTTAAAATCTCTCTGTATAGATTTTCAACCACACTGGCCCCTTTCACCCCTTTTTTGCAAGGCCAGCAGGGTTTCACAGCATCACAGAATGCCAGGTTGGGGAGGACCCCAAGGACCATCTGGCCCAGCCTTTCTGGGTGATAGTGTAGCTTAAATGAGATGGCCGTAGCACGCTCTCAAGCTGAGTCTTAAAACTGACCAATGTAAAGGAATCCGTGCTTCTCTTGGGAGATTATTCCAAAGTAACTTCTCAGTGTGAAAAATTTTCTTCTGGATTCCAGTTGGAATCTCCCCAGGACCGACTTGTACGCCTTGTACTGGTAAACTGACTAACCATGACTTTAATTGTAGCATGCTTTTGTTATACAGAATGTCTATGATTTGTTGGAGACTTTTGTCTGTAAACTCACTTGGGTGTTATTTTTGTCTCTAGACCTGCCAGTTGTTTATAAATGCTGCAATTGACTCTCCTGCTATTGATTACCATGTATCTTTGGCCCAAAGTGCTTTGCAGATCTGCCTCACACATCCTGAACTTCAGAATGAGATCTGTTGTCAGCTTATTAAGCAGACAAGACGGCGACACCCACAAAACCAGACAGGACCAATACAGGTAACCTAGTGTTTACTTAGCTAATTCTATTTCAACAGCAATGAAGGAACTGTACAGAGTGATTGCATTTGGAAAAGGGATCTGCTTTTCTGTAGCACATGCTTACTTACCATCAGATAAAAACCTGAATTAAAATATTAGTACTGCTGTGTCTTCCTGAAATGAAGCTGATGTGATCCTGCTAAACCACATGGCAAAGGTCTCTATATGAGGAGTGTGAAGAAAAGCTATAATGCCATGTTGTGGGTTCTCAGATACACGCAGGGTTTCTGGTCAGTATCACTCTTTTATGTCATGCTGTTCTGCATGCACTCCTGTGTGCCAGATTATAAACGCATACTTAAATTTTTTCACTTTGTCCACTGCCAGCTATTTGCTGGCATGCAAATATGTAACAAATAAATAAACTGAAATTGAAAGCCAGTACTTCGTTCAGAATTAACAGAACTAAAACAATAGTGCTTATGATGGAGCAATACTTAGAGCCCTAGGAGATGGATTAGAAAACAATAAAGGAAATTACCATACTAAGGCTTTTGTAATAGACACATTTTCTTTTGCCATAGAAAGTAGTACATGACTAGCAGACATACCTGTTACCCATAAACAGCTTGTATCTGGGATATGGCCAGTATGTATGCATTGCTAAAACATCCACAAAGCTCTTAATAGACATAGAATCACAGAGTCATAGAATGGTAAGGTTGGAAGGAACCTCAAGGATCATCTAGTTCCAACCCTCTGCCATAGGCAGGGACACCTCCCACTAAAGACATAACATGTGCATATCAGTTCCTACACACTAAAGCCACATATGGCTGGTGAAAATTAACCATAATCCTTCTTTTGTACTTTTTGTACTGCTGGCAGATAAGTTGATGTCATAATCCACTGGCATGATTTTTAAGAGTTAACATGTTCAGTAAAGTGTTTGCAGCCTCAATTTATTTTTTTAAGTCCTAAATTCATGCTGTAATTTCCTATATTTGCTTCTACTGCAGTGTCTTCCGGAAACAGAGCTGATGCTATCCTCCATCAAAGTACAGGTATTTGATGGAATAGCTGTGCTTGTGCCATCCAGTTTCTTTTTAATACCAGGCAGGTCAGATAAATCAAGATAGAGAAACCCCATTTTCTAATTTTAGTATGGCACACTGATACAATTGTGAGAAAAGTTATTTCACTGTTAGTAAGTGCATATCCAGAGTACGTGAGAGCAGTCTGTATGAAGTGGAGCTGTGGATACATACTGAACAATAAAAAGATACCAAAACATTGAATAATTGTTTTTTTCAATAGTTACTATGTACTTGACAGGAGAAAAATATCTTTTGGGTTGATTGCATAATATATGTAACAGGAGAGCTGAATCAAAATTGCTCAGGCTTATCCTTATTTCTTAGTTCTTGGCCTTGCAACCTTTGTAATTTTTTAAATACAAACCAATCTGCTTTCCCATTTCCAGCTGTGAAAGAAGTTTGCTGTACATGAGAAATTAGGGAGAATTTTTGCCATCCAGTGAAGTGACATGCTTATTTGCTCAGCTTTTTCTCTGTTTTGTTTTTTTTACTTTCTATTTACAGCTGTCTGTTACTCAACTTGGCACAGTAAGCTGCACTGTTGGCCAGCAGCCACAGCAGAAGGTTTTACTTGTAAGATGTTTTAAACAGTAAATGTCTTCCTTTTGTTCAGGGCTTGCAGCTCTTAGCTCTCTGCATTGGACTCTTTCTGCCTCAGCACCCATTCCTTTGGCTTCTTAAACTTCATTTAAAGAAGAATGCAGATTCCAGGTATGCCTGAATATTATTACCCAGCTAGTCAACTAGTCACAGAATCACAGAA
>WBNM01008539.1:0-12777 GCA_013399055.1 Ramphastos sulfuratus | reverse complement strand
TTCATCAACAACCTGGATGAGGACACACAGGGCACTGTCAACAAGTTTGCTTATGACACCAAGCTGGTGAGGAGTGGTGACACTCTTCAGGCTATGGACAGGCTGGAGAATTGGGCTGAGAGAAACTGAACAAGGTTTAACAAGGCCAAGTGTAGTCACTTGCATCTGGGAAAGAACAACCCCATGGACCAGTACAGGTTGGGGACTGACCTGTTGGAAAGCAGTGAAGGGAAAAAGGACCTGAGGGCCCTGGTGGACAGAAGGATGCCCATGAGCTAGCAATGTGCCCTTGTGGCCAAGAAGGCCAATGGCATCCTGGAGTGGATTAGAAGAGGTGTGGTTAGTGGATCCAGAGAAGTTCTCTTCCCTCTCTACTGTGCCCTGCTGAGGCCACATCTGGAATATTGGGCCCTTCAATTCAAGAAGGACCTTGGGGAAACTGCTTGAGGGAGTCCAGTGCAGAGCCACAAAGATGCTGAAGGGAGTGGAACATCTCCCTTGTGAGAGAAAGGCTGAGGGAGCTGGGACTCTTTAGCTTGGAGGAGACTGAGAGGTGACCTCATTTGTGTTTATAAAGATGTGAAGGGCAGTGTCTGGAGGACAGAGCCAGGCTCTGCTCAGTGATGTCCAATGATAGGACAAGGGGCAACAGGTGGAAGCTGGAGCAGAGGAGGTTCCGCGTGATAGGCAGTGAGAGGACAAGGAGCAATGGACTTAACCACAGGAAGTTCCACCTCAAATGAGGAGGCACTTCTTTGCTCTGAGGGTGACAGAACCCTAGAACAGGCTGCCCAAAGAGGTTGTGGAGTCTCCTCCTGTGGAGACCTTCAAAATCTGCCTGAATGTATTGATATGTGACCTACCCTAGGTGATCCTGCTCTGGCAGGGGGGTTGGACTGGATGATCTTTTGAGGTCCCATCCAACCCGTAATGTTCTGTCACTCCGATTGCTCTGGTCTTGGCTCTGTTAGCTGAGCAGGAATATTCCCAATCTGTTCTCTGTGCACCACTTGTGATTTTGTATGTTTTCAAGGCAGCTTTCTTAATTACGTATTCAGATAATCTCACTTCTGAATTAATTGATCAGTAACTGCTTTGAGTCTTTCTGCTATGACTCTCCCATTTCCTTGTTCATACCATGGCCCTTGGATATTACTTCACCTACTCAGGTTCAGTCGAGAGATTTTGTTTTTATTCCTCCCTTACTATGTTTTTATTCCTCTCTTCTCCCACCTAGCTGAAGTAGATCTGTTTTAATACCTGTGGAACAAAAATCACGTGCATGTAAAGCTATTACTGTAAGCGATTTTCTGTTGGGGGGGTGTGTGTGTGTATGTGTGTGAAGAACCTAGCTTGAGCTAAAGCAAATGTATAATTTAATTTTCTCTTTGGAATTGCCACTACGGGGTGTTAAATCATTGCCACTATAATGAAACTGCACCAAATGCAGTAATGAATTTAACAGCCATATATGCAGCAGAGTAGAGCATAACAAGTCAATTTAGGATTTGGTCTCAGGAAACTGAGTGAGGTTTTTTTAAAAGCCTTCACAATTCACAGCTGAAAACTCTCCTGTCTTTGCATATGACTCCAGGAATTAGCTAAATGTTTATGCATGAGTTTAAGGACTTATTGGCAACTGCGAGGACTCACTCTTTTATTTCTATGCTAAAACTTCAGAGCAAAGTAGTAAAATAAGGTGGGGTTTTTGTTGTTGTTGTTCTGAAATGTCTCCACACTGTGCAAGCGGTATGATGTAAAAATATCTCTTCCTTGGGTGATATCTCAGGCAATGTATACTGGAATGATCACAGCCTACCTTTATTGATGGGCCTGTCTTCTATTTAGTTTTTAATTGTCTCTGGTTCTCTCAGGCTTGAAAGAGAAGTTAAAATACCAGAGTCCTTAACTGATTTGTTCATTGTTTCTCTGAAAACAACTAAAATCTCTAAAAACTAAAATCAGAAGAGAGGTGTACCTGCATTGCAATTGCATAAGGTTCTCTGTGATCCTAAAGGGAAATGCATCACAAGGTGAAAGCAGTGGGGAAAATCTACTTCTGGTTCTTATCTCTAGCTCTTCTCACTAGAAGCAACCTTTTAGACCTCCAGATGGGTGGTTTGGGCTTTTTTAGGTTATCTTACATATTCACAACTCCTGTCTGAGAGAAGCTAGATTTTTTTTTGGTTAAATATCTGAGCCCTTACTCAGTGATCACATAACTACATGTTTCAGAAATGAACTAAAATGTACTTGCAGGCACATCCAAACCATATCCCAGGTCAAAAATATCAGTGTCTATTTCACAGGCTAGGAGATGAGATGCACATTAAATGGAACTCTTCCAGAATTACTCAGGGAACTTTATAATTTTGGAATAAATCTCAGAAAGCAGCTATTTATTTTCCAGCAAAAACAAACCTTTTTTATTTATTTATTTATTTTTAATCAGCTGTCTGATAATCTCAACAAAAGCTTAATAACCAATATCAGGATGGTTTATATAAAATCCTCATGCTTCAAAATATGGAAAGATCTTCAGCATGGCATTGCATGCTGTGCACACACCTACAGCTCTGCTTTTTTTGCCCTGTGATTTTTGCAGATCTTGCTTTGGTTTTAAAGGATCTCAGAGATCATCTACTCCAAGCCCCTGAGCTGAGCTGACTCTCAACTACACTCAGTTACTTCAGGCCTTACCCAATTTGGTGCTAAAAACCTCCAAAGAACGTGACATCCACAGATGCTCTGGGCAGCCCATTCCAGAGTCTCAGCATCCTTATACTGAAGAACTTCTTCCTAAGATTCAGTCTAAACCTTCTCTCCCTCAGCTTCAATTCATTCCCCCATGTCCTGTCTCTAGACACCCTTAGGAAAAGTCCCTCTCCAGCCTTCCTGTAGGTTCCCTTCAGGTACTGAAAGGCTGCTTTAAGGTCCCCTTGGAGTCTTGTCTTCTCCAGGCTGGACAACCCCAACCTGTCTTCATAGCAGAGGTCTTTCAGCCCTTGGATCATCCTTGTGGCACTCCTCTGGAGTCACTGCAACATTTCTGTGTCCTCCTTATGCTGGGGACACCAGAACTGGATGCAGTATTTAGGGCCTCACAAGTTGCAAGGAAGGATCTCCAAGATATTCAAGAGAACTTCCAGTCGTATTCCCATTTGCCTGTCACTCCTCTTCTGCCACTCACAACAATGACAGTTATTATGCTATCAATTATTTTAAGAGTAGAAGGTGTTAAATATCCTTTTCCTCATAATGACTTCATAATGACAACTTCAATCTCATTCTGTGGAGTGAGAGAACCGAACAATAAAAAAAAAAGGGGGGGAGGGGGGAGGTCTATAGCTTCCACAAATTGTCCTGTTCTTGTAAGGGCAGTTAACGCTGAGTAAATCTTGCTGATAGTGACAGGCTGTTCTAACCAGTGTTGTCGAGACTCACCTGCATACCTACTGTCCCTTAGCTTAAAACCACTCTCCTTAGTCCTGTCTCTAGACCCTCCTATGGAAAGTCCCTCTCCAGCTTTTATGTAGGCTCCCTTCAGGTATTGGAAGGCAGCTCAAAGGTCCCTCCAGAGTCTTCTCCAGGCTGAACGATCTTGGCTCCCTCAGCCTATTGTCACAGCAGAGATGTTCCAGCCCTTGGATCATCTTTGTGGCCTTCCTCTGGACAGCAATTGTGTGTCCTCCTTACCCATATGTTCAGACACAAGACTCATGCAGTCTGTGCAGGTTAAAATGTTCTACTTTGTACACGATTTGTATCTTTCCCTTCATGACTCAGATGTATCTGACCAGTGTTGTGACTCTTAGAGCAGTCTGGGGAAAACTAAGCTGATAATCACTCTCGTGGCACAGTAGGGGATGCAGACTTAAATAACTACTGGAAAATTCCAGTGTTCTCCCAGGGGTTTCAAGACTGGATGACACAATTAAGAAATTCAAGTACATTTTTGCTTAATATGCAACTTAGGATCTGGAGGCCATATGTATTTTCAAAACTTCTGAGAAGTTCTTTGATATCTGCAGTTCTCTGCTATGAAAGATTTTTTTTTTTTTATTTTTTTTATTCTCTGAAAATGCAACTCAGTCAAGATATTAGGAAGGTAATGATGTGAGGTGATGGTGGCTGTGGCCATGGTGAGGCCACAGCTGGAGTACTGGATTCAGTTCTGGGTGTTGCAGTATAGGAAAGACATTGAGGTTCTGAAGCAGGTCCAGAGAAGAGCGACGAGACTGGTGAGGGGTTTGGACGGCATCATATGAGGGGGAGCTGGGGTGGTTTAATCTGGAGAAAGGAAGGCTGAGGGGGAGATCTTACTGCTCTCTACAGCTACTTGAAAGGAGGCTAGAGTGCGGCTGGTGTTGGTCTCTTCCCCCAAGTAACCAGTGACAGAACCAAAAGGAAATGAGTTTAAGTTGTGCCAGGGGAGGTTTTGACTGGACATAAGCAAAAACTTCTTTACTGAAAGAATGGTGAGGCATTGGAACAGGCTGCCCGAGGGTCACTCAGGGTAGGGTTTAGTGGTCGAGGTAGTGTGGTTATGGTTGGAGTCGATATCGAAGGTCATTTTCAATCTTAATGGCTTTGTGATTCTATGATACATTACCCTCAGTTTAAGTGTTACTACACTTTGAGGAGCTGTGCCCTCCATGCAATGCTGCAACTGTGAAACACAGCTCAAAATAAGGCATTAAACTGTAGAAACGAAGTGGAAGATACCAGTGTCTCCATATCAGGAGCAGAGTCAGCATTTGCATGTGGGCAGTAAGAGTAAGCACAGCCAGAGCAACTGCTCCTCCTCTTTGCTCTCCTGACAGAGAGTCTGTGACTGGGGCTGCTCACAGTGACTCTAAAGGTTGTTTTTTACAGCCAAGGAAACATTCCAAATTCCTCAGTAACTCTGACTTTTTCCTTCTCTCTGGTTCTGGCAGCTCACTGCAATCCAAATATATTCTTCTACAAGTGGAACATGAGAACAGGCTGCCCAGGGAGATGGTCAAATCCCCATCCCGAGAGGTGTTCCAAAGAGGCAGAAATGTGATGCTGAGGGATATGGTTTAGCAACAGACTTGGTCAACCTAGAGCATGGTTGGAGTTGATGGCCATAAAGGTCTTTCCCAACCAAAACCATTCTATGGTACGTTTTAAGTCCTGCTGCCCTCCACTATATGCAGGAGACTCTATTGGAAGGTTACTTTTGTTATGATAGACCTTATAGGGGATGCATTTCTTCATAATTTATGTTCTGTTCTTGTCTGGACTCTCATCCTGGTTTTTCATTTGTGTTGGTCATGTCATTGCAGTTTGAGCAGCATCCAGTCTAGCACATGTGCTGCTATTTTTGTATCACATCCTCTGTAAAGCTCTAGAAAGGAACAAATGATGGTGTTGGAGGCAGACAGAAACAAAGGAGGCAATGAGTGCATAACAGGACTTTATTGCTCCATATCTCAAAGAAATCCACGCCTTGTGACAGTATTGGGGCAGCAGACAGCAAAGTGTGAACAGCACAGGAAGTTATAGGGAATCCCTGGAAAGTGTCATGGTAGTGTTGGGATGATGGTTGGACCTGATGATATTATAGAGATCTTCGCCAAACCTTTATGAGTTTGTGATAAACCTTTTTTATTTTGTTGTCTGCCACTTGGAGATTTGTTTGAAGTAATTTAATAAAAGCTGACTTTTCTGATAAGGGGAAAATGCTTTGATTTCACTGCTCACCACAACCAAAATGGGTTGGCAGGTCTCCTCTACGGTGTTCTGGAAATGTCAGTCCTATTTCACTGCATGTGCAAGAAGCTGCAAGCTGGGGCACATGTGGTCAGGTCCCACACCACTCTGCATTCACTGTGCAGTGGCCTTTACTTTTGAGCTTCATAATGGCATCTCAGACTCCCTAGGAAGATGACTGACACAGCCTTTCTGTTTTTTTGAGCAAACTCCGCAGTCATCACCTAGGAATACTTACCAGATGGATTTGGAGCTGGATTTAACACATCTTTTGTGCTCGAGGTTGGTCTTCATTTCCCTCTGGGCTTTTCTTTTGCTTCTGGCTTTTTATTTCCACCCACTTCCAGCATCCCAAATGAACTGAAGAGTCAGGCTGTAGGTGCCATGGTCAGGACAGTGTGGTACAGGGCCTGGCAGAATGGAAAGAAGAGAAGAGAGCCACCTTCCTTTCATTTAAAACAAGTTATTAGGTGAAACCGCATCCTGATCAGCTGTTTTGGCTCTGCCTTTATTTATTTGATCCAAAAACTGTACTGGAAAAAAAAAAAAAAGCCTGCCTCTGGAGATGGGGAAATAAAGGAATTTGCTGTTTTCTATAACTTTCTGTGCTGGGGTCAACTCTGTAGCATTAGCCACCCACCACAATCTTCCGTAATCTCTGGATTGCTGATTGTACAAGACTTTAGTGCTTCTCTTAGGGAGGAATAAGGTGAATCTCATCTTCCAAAGCAGCAGTTCTTGCATAGGGAAATGAAACTTTACCTCCTTGGATGAACTGAGCCTGATGGTTAAGTGATCCTTTGAGGAAAGAGCTGCTGAGCGGTTTGTTGGGGAACAGTTTGCCCAGACAGGTGNCCTGCTTACTGCAGGGGAGGTGGATATGCTGACCTTTGGAGGTCCCTTCCAACCCAGGTGATTTTATAGTTCTGTGAAAGACCAAACCTCGCAATCAACTTACATAGGATCACAAGGTGTTTCTTTTTAGACACTTGGCCACAGATATCTGATAGGAGGTCAGGCTTGACAGAGCTGCTTTTCTGCCTAGAGTTGAACTGGTAAATCAAATCCATTATTCTTTGACAACTTAATTTTGACTTCAAACTTGGGGACAAATCATGAAGGAACACCAGCAGCTGTGCAACAGCTGTCACAGGAGGGAAAAGAACAGCAACAAAGAAGACTGGTTTGTAAGTCATGACATCCTACTTCAGGAAGCATAAAACTTGCAAATGTGGCCCTGGAGCTGAATTGCTCCTATTTCTGAGTTTTCTTTCATAAAAGGAAATCCAGCTAGCTGTGGAACTAGACAGTTACCCACAGATGTTTGGCTGGTTGCAGCTGTAACAGTTTTGGAAGTGAAGGAACATAGCTCATGTGCTGTGTACACAATTCAAATGACGTGTTCAACTTGTCAAGAAATAGGACTCTGAGCATAAGGCAAAACGAATAGAATGGTGCTCTGGGGACATTTTTGGTAACAAGGCCAAGATGCCATTAAAGAAAGGAAATGGAGTTTTATATCTCTAGTTTTGGGGGAGATGAGAAAGTTGCAACTGAGCTAGCAGCATTGCTTCTTCTCGAGCTGCAGTGTGCAGACATGGTTGTGATTTCCAAACAAGAAGGAAAAGCGAGGTTGTGATGCCAGTGGGGAGGTAGAAGCTGCTTCTGTGAGCTAAAAGAGCATTTGCTGTGGTAACTGGCAGGAAACTGCAAAAGAAGAGAAGTAGAAGCTGAGCTAGAAATACAAACTGTTAAGAATAGAAGGCTGAAAAATGGAGTTGCACCAGAGCTTACCAAATGTCTCAAGTTTGAATTGTAAAGGGAAAAAATGAAAGCAAAGATGGAAATGTTTCCTTCCTTCTCTCAATATACTCTTTGCTTTTTGAAGACATCTTGGTATTCCTTCAGAACTTTTTATCTCCTGAGTAATAATCCATTCAAAGTGAATTACTGTGCTGAGAAGAGCTCTGCCCCTAGTTCTTTATCTGCTAAATAAGCTGCAAGTTGGGTACCCTGGTTTCTTGGGCGTGGTACAGAAAGCACCCCTCTGCTCAGGCAGATTCTGGCCAACCACCACTACCCAAAGAGGAGAAGTAAAGGGAGAAGTGGAGTTTTTGAATGAATAATTGCCATGCTGCTGGAAGTGGTTGACACAGTCAAAGACGGATGTGAAATTATTTTCCTCTCATCGTCACGCAGGAAAATTCATTTTTTGCCTACAATATAGCAGAGCAGCTTTGAAGCAGCTTTTCATATGTGCTATAAATATGTATGGAAAAAAATGTTTATGACAAGATTAATCCCTTTTTGCATCTTAGTCTTGCAGGAGGCCTCAAAATGGATTTCAAATGTCAATCAGAATATTTATACCTCTACTCGAACTTTTTATAACATCCTTCAACAAAGAGGGAAGGAAGATAGCATTTAGAACAAAATATTGGCTCCAGTTGCATTGCTAAATAAGAACTCTTCCTGCCTCTTACCAAGGTATGTATGCTACAGAGATGAGGTCCAGAGGAGGGCCATGAAGATGATCAGAGGGCTGAAGCACCTTCCCTGTGGGGACAGGCTGAGACACTTGGGGCTGTTCAGCCTAGGGAAGAAAAGGCTCCAAGGGGATCTTAGAGCAGCCTTCCAGGACCTGAAGGGGGCCTACCACAAAGATGGGAAAGGGGCTTTTTACAAGGGCCTATAGTTCTAGGATGAAAGGGAATGGATTGAAGCTTGAGGAGGCTGGAGATTAGGAAGAAATTCTTTGCAGTGAGGGTAGTGAGACACTGGTACAAGTTGCCCAAGGAGGTGATGGATGCCCACTCTCTGGAGGTGTTCAAGGCGAGGCTGGATGAGACTTTGGGCAAGCTGCTTTAGTGGAAGGTGTCTCTGCCCATGGCAGAGGCTTTAGAACTGGATGATCTTTAAAGTCCCTTCCAACCCAAACCATTCTGTGAATCTATGAGTTGACAATGTTCTCTGTGGGGTTTTAGTTTCTTTCACTTCCTCTGGTCTTTGCAGGCAGTAACAGTGACCCAGATCTCTTATCCAATCACTTGTTTTTCCCAAATTAGGGCAGCATTATAACTCCTCTCTCTGGCTGTGCTTACATTCTTGTTTTCCAAGTTTGTCTGAACTAATTCCCAGAGAGTTTTCGAAGGTGCTAACTACACAGAATACATTACTGTGCCATCTGTTTCGGGAAAGACACTTTTCCCCTTACACTTCTATCCTGTAAGTATTTAAACTTTTACAGTGACCTCTCCAGACCAGATATTTATAACCTTGTAAACGTACTTCCTTTTGTTTCAGCAAGAATATACAAGGAATAGTTTTTCTTTGGCTTCTTCAAATGTTCTTTTTTAGCACTGTAATACAGGTGTTCACATGATAGTTCACAGGATCACAGCATGTTAGGGGTTGGAAGGGACATCCAGAGATCAAGTCCAACCACCTGGTCAGAGCAGGACTATATAATCTAGCGCAGGTCACACAGGAATGCATCCAGATGGGTCTTGAAAGTCTCCAGAGAAGGAGATTCCACAACCTCTCTGGGGAGCCTGTTCCAGTGTTCTGTGACCCTTGCAGTAAAGAAGTTCTTCCTTATGTTGGGGTAGAACTTCCTGTGCTTTAGTTTATACTCATTGCCTCTTGTCCTATCATAGGGTGCAACTGAGAAGAGCCTGTCCCCTTCCTGTTGACACCCAGCCCTCATAGATTAATAAACAGTGATTAGAACCTCTGTAAGTCTTCTGTTCACCAGACCAAAAAGCCCTAAGTCCAAGTTCAAATGAAATATTAAACTTTGCCTTTGTATACAAACATGAAATCATAGAATTTGTTTTGTATGAAAAAACCTTTATGATCATTCAGTCCAACCATTCTCTAGCTCTGCCAAGTCTGGTGCTGAGCCATGTTCCATCTCTGCCTCTTGGAAACACTTCTGGGAATGGGGAATTCAAGCACCTCCTTGATGAACCTGTGTTTGATAAGCTCACCGTGTACATGTTGAGCACGCATTGAGAAGTTCAGTTTAAGCTGCTAGTTCTCATCACAGTAAAACTTGGTTTGGGCTTCAGCACTTGTGTAAAACTTGTGTTAGTACAAGTGTGCTGGTTTGAGGCTAATTGGAATACTTTGATGAGAAGTAGATTATAGGCTGTAAAAAGGAAACCATGTATAAAAACAAAGACACAAACAGATAAGACAGAGAGTCTCTGTCAGAGTTCAGTGTCTGTGTTCTTCTCCCTGGTCTTCTGCTGTGCAACCCAACTAATCATTCTGCTTCTAACCCCTCTTGCCAATCCTTCAAACTCACCTTGCACGTAAGGCAGGTTCAAGGTAGAAGGGTGGGGAGAAGGTGGAAGGGTGGTTGGGAATCCCTCCTGGGGACTCCGATTTCTGGGAGGAGTATTGTGTTTCTGTATTACCTTTAACTTGTATATTTCTGTAAATATTTGTGTATATTGTGTGCATATCTATCCATCTATCTATGTGTATATATATATCTGCTTGTAAATTGTGCTAAGCTGTAAATATAGCTTCATTCCTTAACTTCCAGACAGATAAGTCTAGTCTGGGTGATTTTATAAGAGTAGGGGGCAGGCAACTTCCAAACCATCACATACAAGTTGGCACACTTCCACTAGCACCAAGAACTTTCCTATGGTATCTGAGCTCATGTTAGAGTAGCCAAGGCCTTGTAAGAAAGATTCCCTACAAAACACATGGTACTCCATTCTAAAAATGATAAAAACAAAGAATCAGCAAGCCTGTTTGTGTTGAGTTTGTTTAAAAGTGTTTGGCGATTTTTTCCACTGATAGTCTGAACCCCTTTATAAGAGCAGGGAGGTTGAAAAGTGCAATTCCTTTGCGAAAATTCACTCTCTCAAAACAAGAGGTTGTGCTTCATTCAGTTGAAGTGTCTGAAGTGAGTTGAACCTAAGTGGTACAGGATTTTATTTATGGATAAACATTTCAAAACAGCTGTACACAGAGTTTAAGCTACTACCAGGCTCTTCACAAACAGCCTTGATACCAAAATCTCCCCAAGTGAATGTGGTACAAAAGCCCTGCAGAAGGTAGATTGCCTTACGAATTGGAGGCAAACAAAGTACTTTTATTGACAAGACTTTTTTTTTATTTTGTCCTTCTGTTGGATTGGCTCTCATCACAAAAAAATAACCTCTCTGCATTACTCTGCCTGCTTCTAGTGGGGAGCTTTCAACGTGACCTCTGGCTAATGTGTTTCTCAGTTTGCCTGGTGTTCAATAAGCAGGCAGGGTTGTCAAGCACTTATTTTGTTTTCTTTCTCTGACAGTGTCCCCTGGGCTTGTAAATGTAAATTTAATCCAGTGCTGACATGCCATTAAAAGTGAAAGGGGAGAAATTACAGAAGGAAAATAAGATTTTTGTTTGCCCATTTTACTCTCATGAAGAGTAAAGTGATATTAGATATAACTATTAGGGAACTCTCCTTTCCTGCAAGAGTGACCAGGCATTGGAACAGGCTGCCCAGGGAGGTGGTGGAGTCACCATCCCTGGAGGTGTTCAAATAACGTGTGGACGTTGCACTTGGGGACCTGCTTTTAGTGGTCATGGTAGTTGGATGATCTTAGAGGTCTTTTCCCACTTTAATGATTCTAAGAGGTGTGGCTTAGGTTATTTTCCTCTCGCTATTGAGTTCCCCATCCTGTCAAAATGAGTTTCTTTCAATGGCAGTTGTAGAACAGAACCAATCCTGTATATGTATTTCCAGTTTATTGAACAGAAATCTGTCTGATTTCTGGTTGAAAACCTAGGAAGAACACTGGGCTGGGGAAGTGTATAAACTGGACCTCCTGACTGCATGAACCATCCTGAATGTGCATAGGTGTATCTTGTGATGTGTATTACGAGGGCACCCTCTGGCTTCTGTATTGCCTGATCAGAGAGGAGCCAAATCTGCTTCCATCAGTCTCTGAGCAGAATGGTGCTATTTCCTGAGTTGTAATAACAGCCTATGATTAGCAGTTGGCATTAAAAATAAAAGTAGCTTGTAGAACTTTTATTGCACCATTTGTGGTTTAATAGGATTTTTAATATGAAAGGAAATTACCCAAATATTGTAGTAAATGTAATAGAGGGCTGCCATATTTTTGTGTTTATTTGTTATTTCCAGAGCTGATTAAGACAGAGCTGAGTCACTGTTGTGTCTCTGGAGGCACCCCAAAGATGTGTCTTTCATCGGGAGGGTGAATTTCACCATGTCTCACTGCAGTGTGCCCTTGAAGCACCCAAACTAGATTATTTCTGAGTGACACCAAGATGGACCATGTGCTCTGGGAGCCCACCTGCTGCACTTCAACTGCTCAGGGTAGGGCTATGGGCTTCCCATCTGCCCCAAAAGTGTGCAGTATGGACTCTGGGTTCTCAGCAGCAACTGTTTCACACAGTGATTGTCATAGAATGGTAAGGGTTGGGACTTACAGAGATTGACTCCAACCCCCCTGCCAGAGCAGGATCACCTAGAGCAGGTCACTCAGGAAGGTTTCCAAATGGGTTTTGAAAGTCTCCAGAGAAGGAGACTGCACAACCTCTCTGGGCAGCCTGTTCCAGGGCTCACAATAAAGAAGTTTCTCTTCATGTTGAGATGGAACCTCCTGTGTTCCAGCTTGTACATGTTGTTCTTTTGTCTTATCACTGAGCACCACTGAAAAGAGCCTGGCACCTTCATCCTGACACCCACCCCTTGCATATTTATAGACATCGATGAGATCCCCTCCCAGCCTTCTCTTCTCAAGACTAAACAGCCCCAGATCTTTCAGCCTTTCTTCAAAGAAGAGATGTTCAGGTCCCTCAGTCATCTTTATAGCTCTCCATTGGCCTCTCTCCAGCAGATCCCTGTCTCTTCTGAATTGGAGAGCCCAAAACTGGACACAGTATTCCAGGTCTGGTTTTACCATGGCAGAGTAGAAGGGGAGGAGAACCTCCCTAGACCTGCTGGACGCTTTTTGTGATGCACCCCAGGATGCTATTGGACCTCTTAACCACAAGGGCACATTTCTGTCC
>WBNM01008536.1:0-10872 GCA_013399055.1 Ramphastos sulfuratus | reverse complement strand
ATTATCCTAGGGGATCCTGCCTTAGCACTTTTTGGAACCCAGTGTGGATGAGAATTTGACAGGAGAGCCCTAGGGACACAGTGATGAGCTTTGTCTTCCTCATCCTCTGATGCCTTTTGGTAAATTTTGACCTTGGTGTCTTTTGTCTGGATTATTACAGTTGATATTTCTTAAAACTGTACAGTGATTACTGCAGGTAAGTTTCTGCCACAATGACTGTAAAGAATCTCTATGTATATTTTAAGTGTAAATAAAACATGTCATTTATGCATCTGACTGCCAAAATGCAGCTGCACCTACAGCAAACCAGGCTGTTTGTACACCTGGTGTCAGACCTATAATCATGGGAAATAGTGTTGTTATTCATGCATCTAAGTGTTACCTTTGAAGGTAACTGGAGCTACAGTGAAACTGGGATGTGTTCTGGGCCACTCAGTTTCAGAAAGATGTTGAGGTGCTTGAATGTGTCCAGAGAAGGGCACCAAGGCTGGTGAGGGGGCTGGAGCATAGCCCTGTGAGGAGAGGCTGAGGGAGCTGGGGGTGTGCAGCCTGCAGAAGAGGAGGCTCAGGGCAGACCTCATTGCTCTCTACAGCTACCTGAAGGGAGGTTGTAGCCAGGTGGGGTTGGGCTCTTCTCCCAGGCAACCAGCACCAGAACAAGAAGACACAGCCTCAAGCTCCACCAAGGCAGGTTCATGCTGGACATTAGAAAGAAATTCTTCACAGCAAGAGTGATTGGCTTTGGAATGGGCTGCCTGGGGAAGTGGTGGAGTCTCTGTCCCTGGAGGTGTTTAAAAGGAGACTGGATGAGGCACTTAGTGCCATGGTTTAGTTAATGAGGAGGTGTTAGGTGATATGTTGGACTCAATGATCTCAAAGGTCTTTTCCAACCTGGTTAATTCTAAGAGTCTGTGTGTGTCCAGTTTTGGACCTATAGCAACCCATCCTACCTGACATCTCTATTAAGAGTTAAGTCCAGCTGCCCCTAGTCCCTCTCATCTCTAAGGACTAAGGTAGAACATAAAGGCAACAAATGTCTTACTAAATCTGCACTCCAGATGTGGGCTGGAAGTTTCTCTACAGAGTAGGTAATTCCTTTATTCCTTTACTCTGGCTTTTCTGTGAAATGTCAGTCAGTGCCAAACACTTTGGGAGTAACTATGTTCATCTGAACTGACTGGACCTGAAGGGTCTGAATTCATTTGTGCTCTGTTCTTCCTCTTGCAATGGCTTCCCAAACAGCAAAGCCATCTGCTACAGTGCACAAGGACACTACTGACTGTTCTCTAATCAACTAAAGTACCACCAGAGCTAAGCTGCCTCCTATACTGCCTCCTCACTTGCTCAGAGACATTCTTTTTCATTTCCTGGGCAGATGCTTAGATGTACCTGGATGACCTAGCCTCTTCATCCCAGGAGCTGCATCTTCCCTCATCATGTCCCTAGCTCTGTGGCTGATACCTTGGCCTCCCCTCCTCCATGTCCTGTGGCCAGTGTCTCTGCAATTGTTATCCTGATTTACTGTTGTGCTTTGGTGACATTTTCAGGTGCCTCTCACCTATTATCATAGAATCATAGAATGGTAAAGTTGGAAGACACCTCAAAGTTCATTCAGTTCCAACCCCCTGCGGTAGGCAGGGACACCTCCCACTAGTACAGGTCACTCAAGGTCTTGTCCAATCTGGCCTTGAACACCTCCAGGCAAGGAGCAGCCACAACCTCCCTGGNCTCTGCAGCCTGTCCAGGTCCCTCTGGATGGATCCCTGCCCTCTAGCAAGTCAACTGTGCCACACAGCTTGGTGCCATCTGCAAACTTGCTGAGGGTGCACTGATTCCTCTGTCCATGGCACTGACAAAGATGTTAAACAGCACTGGTGCCAGCACTGACCCCTGAAGGATGCCACTTGGCACTGGTCTCCAGGTGGACATTGTGCCCTTGATCACCACTCTCTGTGTGCCACCATCCAGCCAATTCCTTACCCAGCAGTGCTCCACCCATCCAGTCCATGTTTTTCCAGCTTGGTGATCAGGATGTCATGTGGGACAGAGTCAAATGCCTTACTCAGGTCCAGGTAGATGACATCAGTTGCCCTTCCCTTGTCCACTGTCACTGTGACTTCTTCATAAAAAGCCACCGAATTTGTCAGGTATCAGTGATCTCAGCTCGCCCTCTTACCCAGCCTGAGTTCCACTTGTGTATCTTCATTTATCCATCAGGATATCTCCACAGATCTATCAGGATACATCAGGATATCTCCACAGACCTCTGCCTGGTCCAGCAGAGAACAGTGCAGTATTTCCATCATAACTATTGTATGACCTACGCAGCTGAGACACAAATGCTTCTACATCAACAAAGCTGTGGACAAGGCCTGTGTTTCTGCCAGAAAAGCAGAGTAAGTTGCATTTCCAGAGAGGCACACAGTGTACCTCTTCTGTGATTTCAACCTCTTTATTTCTTTAGCTTTTCCTTTGCTGTTCATTAACACTGGTACCTTGAAAAATTAGTTTAGTCCTACAAATTTGCTAAAGATGTTTCTCACTTCCGGGTTCATGTGGAATCTGTGCTCCTAAATCTGGTAGAGCTTGGGAAACTCTGAGATGAACTTTGTAAGAAACCCTCAGCAGAAAGGCCTACAGCTAGGCATTGACAACTGGGGCAGGACAGAGCAGATGCTTTGCTCCAGCACACCCATGTTCCAGGCCTGGCTTGGTCTGTGTCCCTGAAGCAGCAGTCTGAAGATCCTTGCATGGCTGTACCCCATGTTTTTTCACTACAAATCAATGGAGATTTCCTATCCCTGGTGGATAAGAAGCTCTGTGCCNGAGGAGAGGCTGAGGGACCTGGGGCTGTTTGGTCTGGGGAAGAGAAGACTTAGAGGAGATCTAATCAATGTTTATAAATATCTGAGGGCTGGGGATCAAGAGGGAGGGGACAAACTCTTCTCAGTTGTGCCCTGTGACAGGACAAAGGGCAATGGGTATGAACTACAGCACAGGAAGTTCCACCTCAACATGAAGAACTTCTTTACTGTAAGGAACTGGAACTGGAACTGGAACAGAGAAGGTTTCAGCTCAACATGAGGAGAAACTTCTTTCCAGTGAGGGTGACAGAGCCCTGGAACAGGTTGCCCAGAGAGGTTGTGGAGTCTTCTTGTCTGGAGACTTTCAAGACCCATTTGGATGCATTCCTGTGTGATCTGCACTAGATTCTATGGCCCTGCTCTGGCAGGGGGTTGGATTCAATGATCTCTGGAGGTCCCTTCCAATCCCTAACATCCTGTGATCCTGTCATCCCAAGATTTTTCAGTTTTTAGCTTTAAAGAATATCAGCAAGTGTGATTTCATATGCACATGCATTTGCTTTCCCCTCCTGCTGCCAAAATCACTGAGGGTTTCACCCTTGGGACCAGTAAAAGAATTAAGCCCATACAGCTCTCTTTTGAAATCTCACTCTTTAATGAAGAGGAAAATAGGACATTGATGACTGTGTTCTAAAAGCTCTTCAGAGAAGACAGAATTTTAAAAGCACCGAAGAGGACAAATAGAGTGCTGCAATTGCCTGCCTGACCCCTCATTTCCTCTATGAATGATACTTTTAATTGCTAGTGAGATACTATGCCTCGTGCAGGGAACATTAAAGTGACAGAGCAGAGGTGATAGGAGCTGGTGAGCTGCAGTAGCTGAATCTGGCTATTGTGAAGTTTTGTTTGTGCTGCACCATGGTAATAGAAAAAAAATTAGGCATATATTAGTGATTAATGCAGAAACAGAGTAATTGGTTTTTTTTTTTTTCTGTGAAATGAGCAGTCATAGCCCCATAAAAACAGAAATTAATTTCAAAAGAGCAGATGTTACCTCTTAAAACACACTCAAGTGAAGCACATGTTATATATTAATGGAGAGAACACCTTGTCTAGATTAAACTGTTTAGCTTATTTTCTGCAGAAATGCATAGAATATAATCCATCACTATGAGAGACTAAATCTTATCTCTCTTGTACATGTAAATCAACTAAGATAAAAGTCACCTTTGCACACGCTCCCCCCAGACAACAGCTGCTCAAGTGGTTTGCTTGAATGCTCAGGGATGTGTGTTGAAGTGAGAGGTGAGGGACAAAATCCCATTGTTGGCACTGGACCCCTGCAGGCACAAGGACTCCTGGAATGTGCAATTGTTGTAAAGGACCTGCCTGCTGGGTCAGCTCTGCCCACTGATAGCACACCTGGCACTCAATTATGCATTACTGTGACTAGGGTGATCAGGGAGAACTGTGAAAAGCTGATCAGAAGACACTGGGCCTATACCACAGTGAGTGAGAAAGTGTGTGGGAGAAAACATGTCCATGGACATCCAGGCTGACAACAGCAGCCCAGAAACCCTCTCTCCATCACCACCACCACTAACCATGCTGTTCCCTAAGGTTTGCCTGCTGTAAGATGAAAAGAAGAACCCCTGGAGAAGACAGAAGAGCTCCACTGAAGACATCTCTCACTGGAAACATCCCTGGGCAACACAAACTGAAAAGGACTTGGACTTTGGAAACCCTTTCTCTCCCCTCCTCCAGCCAAGCACAGCACAAGCTGACAAGGATGAACCTGGGAACACCTCCTCCAAGTGAAAGCAGCAGCACCCTTTCCCAGATCTCCTCCAGCCAAAGACAGCATCGTTGGGTGGTGTGGGGTGTGGTAATGTAATCTCTTTCATCCTCTTCTCCTCTCTTTCTCCATTTTTCTCTCTCTCTGTTTTGTTCACTTTTTCCTTTAATAAATAGTCTCACTTTTGATATTTGGTCTCACTTGTACCTTAATTCCACAACACAGAAATATATAGGAACAAATCTTTCTCCTCTGGACCAATACACTTTTAATCTCTCTCCTCCAGACCAAGACAATCATGCAAGTTGAAAATTTTGATGAAGCCCTACTCTTCTGTTATTAAATGACACAATAAGGATGGCATCCACCCTTCAAGAACCCAGAACTCAAGGCTGTCAAGCGTAACACAGCCCTCAATCCCTAATTTTTTTCTGACAGTAGTTGCAGAAAGAGTCTAAGATACAAAGTTCCTTATTTACACTGGATTCATTGATGTTTTGGGATCTTTCATGATGAGCTGGGGATCAGAGGGGAAGACAACAAGGCAGGTATCCTGATGTAAGCTCTCACCAAGCCATCAAGGCTGGCTTCAAGGTTGTCAAGCATAACACAGCCCCGAATCCCTGATTTTTTTCTGACAGTAGCTGCAGAAAGAGTCTAAGATACAAAGTTCCTTATTTACACTGGATTCATTGATGTTTTGGGATCTTTCATGATGAGCTGGGGATCAGAGGGGAAGACAACAAGGCAGGTATCCTGATGTAAGCTCTCACCAAGCCATCTTGGGCACAGCTCAATACCTTTATAAATATCTGGATGAGGAAATTGAGTGTGCGCTTCGTAGGTTTGCAGATGACACAAAATTGTGTGGGAGTGTTGGTCTGCTTGAGGGCAGGAAGGNTTTTCTTTTCTTTTCTTTTCTTTTCTTTTCTTTTCTTTTCTTTTTATTTTCTTTTTTATTTTTATATCTGTTTCCACCACAACCCTATCAAAACGGGCATCTGAAGCCAGGAGCATGTGCAGAGGTGGAACACAGTTAACTGAGCTGTGATTTTTTATTTCCAGCACTCGAGGGCACTGTTGTTTCAGTTTTGTACCAGCAGCCGTCCCTCTCTGCCAAGTGCCCCCTCCTGATACCACCAGACAGAACCTGGCCTCCCCTGGGATGTGCAGCTTTGGTGATCTTGGAGTCCATCTTCCAGCTCTCAGCTGCTGTGGGACCCTTCCCTGAAATCAAGTGTCCATGGCTGAGAATGTAGAATATGAACATGCCAAGTGCCATTACAAAACCAGGTCCATTGCAGCACTTCTCAGCTGCTACAGGCACTTCACACTGAATATCTAAGCAGAGATTCAGAACTTTTGATTTTGATGCCTCAAGCTTTAATGCATCCTCCAGGAATGCTGCGTGGACAAGATTTCCACACACACACCCCCTTTATTTATTCTTCTTTTCAAAACTTGAGCTTTGGCCCATTTCAGATAAGGATTTGCTACTTGAATCTGAAGGATTTGCTACTTGAATCTGCCATGTCAGTCTTGGTTTTCAGCTCTTGTGGAAGTAGATGTGGCAGTTTGTAGTATGAGGTTGAATGAAATCTACATATGCAGTGGAATGTCTTCAAAGACTTCAGGTGTAGATGGGTTTGAAGCAGTTAGGTTTAAAAACAGCAAAGGCTTTATTATGGAGATCTCCTGTGCAATAGCAAAACAGACTTTGAGAATGATTGTGTTACCCCAAAATAAATATTTAGAAACAATTACTGCATGCTTGCACAACTTAAACCAATCTGTCATGGATTAAATTGAATACGTATCAGCCTGCCTCATGCCAGCTTCAAAATGAAAGTGTTGGGGGGGACCAAAGTATTGTGGGGCTTGAAGTTTGGGTTGTGATGTGAGAGGCTTTGTGTTTTGGTTGATGCTTTTGGGTTCAGAGTGTTTGGGTGTTGGCTCTCTTCTGCTAGGATGGTAACTGGAAGGGTGAGGGTTTAGCTCACCTGCTTGTGCTTGCTGCTGCTTCCTGTTCTGCTTTTCCTGCAAAGAGGCTAAGGTGATTGTGCCTTTTTATTATCTCATTTACTCAGCAGAGTTTTGAAGAGGGCAAAGTTGCCTTCTTAAAGTCCAGGGTTGAAATTTACTTATTACCCTGCTTCTTTGAGTAGTNTGGGAGGTGTCCCTGCCTATGGCAGGGGGTTGGAACTAGATGATCCTTGAGGTCCCTTCCAACCTTACCATTCTATGATTCTATGATTCTATAGTCACTTCAACCAAGCTTACCCTCAACCTTAACATCTACAACCAGGCCTTGTTTGTTAATGCAGGGTCCAGCATCATGCTTCTTCTCATTGTTTCTTCAACTACTTGCAGGAAAAAGTTGTTATTAATGCATTGCAGAAGTCTTTTGGACAGTTCATGCTTGGCTGTGTGATCTTTCCAGCTAACATCAGTGACCGAAGTCATCCATGAGAATCAGGGTACTTGGTCTTGAGGCTACTTCCATCTGACTGTAGAAGGCCTCATTGCCAGCTTCTTCTTGGTTTGGTGCCCTGTAATAAACACCCACAACCATATCATTCATGTCTGCATGTTCCTTGACATGCATAACCTCTCAACACTTTCATCATCTCCCCCTGGGTAAAGCTTAGTGCATTCTAGTTGCTTACTCACACAGAGAGAGACTCCACCACCTAGCCTTGTCAGTCTGTCCTTCCTGAAATGCACATTCCAGTCATGGGAGCTGTCTTGCCATCCATCTGTAATCACAGTGAGATCATAGCCCCATGGCTGCACCCAGATCTCCAGTTCATCTTTCTTATTTCCCATGCTTCCTGTGTTGGTATACAGAGACTTCAGAGACTTCGTAGAAGAGCATCTCTTGGCACTGTGGGCATCACATAATATTCCATCCCCTGCAGCCTCTGGGATAGCAATGGAGCTGGTACTCCACCTCACAATTGTCCCTGGTTTGTCTTTAGTGAGCCTGGTTTTTCCCTTTTACCCTTTTGAAATTAGTTTTAAGACCTCTCAACCAGCCCTGCTAGTTCTTGCCCCAGGATTCTTTTTCCTCTTAGAGCATTTCCTATCTATAGTTAGCAGGCCTAGGGTCAGTAGAGTATCCCATGATCAAAGAACTGAAAATCTTGCCATTGGCAGCAGTCCTGTAGCCAGGCATTAATCTGCTGGATTTTCACACTCATGCCCTCATCAGGCACAGCTAATGGTGGGACAGAAGCAAACACTACTTGTGCTCCTGACTCCTTCACCATTCATCCCAGGGCTCTGCAATCTTTCTTCATTGCTCTCAAATGTCTTGTTGAGATTTCATGGTTGCCTACTTGGAAAACCATCAACTGGTGGTAGTCAGTTGGACAGATGGAGTCAGGAAGTTTTCTCACTACATCCTGTGTTTGTTTGAGGGTAATTGGAACATTTTAATGAGAAAAAAATAGATTACAGGCTGTGAAAAGAAAACAATGGTGATGTCTACTTCACTCATAGGCTTGCTGAGATGTATAAAAACAAGGACACAAACATAGATAAGACACCTCTCTGGGCAGCCCATTCCAATGCCAATCACTCTTGCTGTGAAGAACTTCTTCCTAATATCTAACCTGAACCTGCCCTGGTGCAGCTTGAGACTGTGTCCTCTTGTTCTGTCCCTGATTGCCTGGGAGAAGTGACCAAGAAGAGACCAACCCCACCTTCCCCACCTTGGCTTCTTCCAAGCCAAGGGACAATGACAACCTCCTCACCTCTTGGCCAGGGTTTCCCAAACCATAAGCACTTCAGGGACCTCATAGAAGCAAACTATTGGGAAGAAGGAAAGCAACAACTTTACCCACTCCTGATGCAGGCATAAAGTTACAGAAGATCAGAGAATCACACAGAATCACAGAATTAACCAGGGTGGAAATTACCTTCAAGATCATTGAGTCCAACCTATCACCTAACCCTTCTAATTAGCTAACACATGGCACTAAGTACCTCATCCAGTCTCCTTTTAAACACCTCCAGGGATGGTGATTCCACCACCTCCCCAGGCAGCTCATTCCCATGCCAATCACTCTTGCTGTGAAGAACTTCTTCCTAGTGTCCAACCTAAACTAACCCTGGCACAGCTTGAGACTGTGCCCTCTTGTTCTGTCCCTGGGTGCCTGGGAGAGGAGACCAACCCCAACTGGCTATGAGCTCCCTACAGGTAGTTGTAGAGAGCAACTGAGCCTCCTCTTCTCCAGGCTGAACACCTCCAGCTCCCTCAGCCTCTCCTCACAGGGCTGTGCTTCAGGCCCCTCACCAGCCTTGGTGCCTTTCTCTGGACATGTTCAAACACTTCAACATCTTTCTTAAACTGAGTGTCCCAGGACTGGACACAGCACTCAAGGTGTGGCCTAACCAGTGCTGAATACAGGGGCAGAAGGACTTCCCTGCTCACACTATTCCTGATGCAGGCCAGGATGCCATTGGCCTTTTTGGCCACCTGGGCACACTGCTGGCTCACGTTCAGTCAGCTGTCAACCAGTACCCCCAGGTCCTTCTCTGTAGAACTAGCAGAACTCCAATGTTACAAAGCAACACCTGCTCTGGAAAACGGTCCTTAGAACAGCAGCTTTACACCTTAGCCTTTAGGAAGAGAAAAAGCAAAAAATATGTATTCCCAGGCTTGAGTAGTCAGAAGTGGTCACCCAGTTTTACATTTGGCATAGCAAACTGTAATATTTACCTGCATTTACTCTTGCCTGAAGTACAATGTCTGTGCTTAAAAAAGAGCATGCACTTTCCTGGACCATCCCAATGTTTGTGAGACCTGCTCTCTATCAAAAGCTTGCTCCACATAGCTGGTTAAAATTCACCTTAAGGCCAGCCTTTGCAAGCTCAGAGAGCCTGCAGTGATCAGAGTTCCATGGATGAAATGTAAGGCAGTCTCTTCTGCCCTTTATGCCTCAAGAGTCTCTTACTTTAATGTTTCTCAAGTTGTTCTCAGAGTTGTTACTATAAGAATTTTTCTGGAACCAGTGATCCCTGAATTACTCTTTCCACTTGTATCCTCTTGCACTTGCTAAGAGAGATGATGTGTTCTTTTTGATGGAAAGGCTGGAAAAGCAATATGAATTTTACAATGGTTTCACTGAGGAGGTCTGCCTCTGGGAATCAATTTCCTTCTTTACTATATTTTTATACTTTTTTTTTTTTGGTGATCTTTAGCAAAATTTGCTTTATCTGTACATTTGCCAGGTGAGAGATTATCTTCCCTTCACAGTAAAGATTATATTCCACTCTTCACAAGTACCTGATTTGTACTTAAGCTGGTCTATAAATGAAGTATTATTCCCTAAGATGCAACCTAGTTGCAAATCCATCATTTTTTCTGACTTGTGGTCATCCATACTGAGCAAAAGGCATGCCTGTAGTGGATGATTTAATTGTTTCTCTTAGGCAGGAGTTGGAATCATGGAATCATAGAATGCTTTAGGTTGGAAGGGACCTCAAAGCTCAGCCAGTTCCAACCCCCTGCCATAGGCAGGGACACCTCCCACTAGAACAGGTCACTCAAGGCCTCAGCCAATCTGGCATCGGGCACCTCCAGGCAGGGAGCAACCACAACCTCCCTGGGCAACTTATGCCAGTGTCTCACCACTGTCTTCCTAACATCTTACTGAAATCTTCCCTCTGCCATTTTAAACCCATTACTCCTCATCCTGTCATTACAAGACATTGTAAATAGTCCCTCCCTAGGCTTCTTGTAGGCCCCCTTCAGATACTGGAAGGCCACTCCAAGGTCTCCTCAAAGCCTTCTCAGAACTGTACATAGTACTCTAGGTGAGGTCTCAGAAGAGCAGAGGAAAGGGGCAGAATCCCCTCCCTTGCCCTGCTGCCCACACTGCTCTTGCTGCAGCCCAGCACACAGTTGCTGTCTGGGCTGCATGCACACACTGCCAGCTCACAATAAATTCCAGTAGCCTGTTTCTCCTGTTTACAAAACAATGCATAAAAATGTCTTAAACTTTTAAGCACACTCCCCAAGTCTCAGCATAAGATAATTGTTCTCGTCTTACGTGGTATTCACATCCCAGCCTTTTCCATGCAACCTATCATATTTTTCCAGCATCAGTCAACTCTCAGCCTTGTTGATGTGTCTTATGCTGCATGAAGTGTGGGAAATCTGAGTCTCTGCAGCACAAAGGTAGTGAGCTACCTCAGATGTTTGAAGTCCTGTTCTTTCCTGCCTCAAGACCATACTTCCGTACTGCCCCTTATCACAGAATCACAGAA
>WBNM01008534.1:34545-49303 GCA_013399055.1 Ramphastos sulfuratus | reverse complement strand
CTCAGATGCTGCCTTCAGCCCCATCTACCTCTTGACACAGCAGCAGCAGCAGCCAGGCAGATGATGCTTCCCCTTAAAAATCGATTAAGATGAATCCCAGCAATTTCTCAGCCTCATTCTCTGGAAAATTAATAAATTTCCCTACAAATGGTAGTTTTTTGGAAGCAGCTGCCAGCTCTGGGTGCTCCACACACACCCTCAGGCAGCTTTTTTGGAGCTGATTGGAGCAGCCCAGAGCTCCTCAGCTGCAGGCTTGGAGAGAGGAGCTGAAAAAAAAATCAGGGGGAGGGGGGGGAAGAAAATCACAGATGGTGGTTGGATACATCTTAAGTGCTTCTGCTGCCCTCAAAAAAACAGCAGAGGTACTGAAAACCAAGGGAGAATGAGATCATAGTGGTGGTTGGGCACATCTTCAGTGTGCTTGGTGCCTCCAAGGCCAGGAGAGGAGCTGAGAATCAGCAGGGGGAGATGCACAGATGGTGGTTGGGCACAGCTTAAATCTCTCTGGTGTCCCCAAAACCAGGAAAACCAGGGCTGAGGAAAATCACAGATGGTGGATGGGCACACCTTAAGTCTCCAAGACCAGGAAAGGAGCTGAAAATTGAGGGCAAAGAGAATCACAGATGGTGGCTGAACACATCTTAAATGTTCCTGGTGTCCCCAAACTGGCAGAGTGGGAGCAAACTGCTTCATCCCTGCCAGGGAAAACACTTCCCTGTGACCCGAGGGGGATCACAGCAGGAGGAGGGCAGCAGTCTGGGGGTTTCTTTCAGAAGGGGGATGTTAACTTGTGGGGTACCAATTGCTGGGTTCAGCAAAGCCAGCAGCTGCATGACTCTCTGGGAGGAACCAGAGACTACAGCCTAAGCTTTGAACTGGTTTGAGGACAAAAGAAACTCTTTCAGATTCATTCTAAGCAAGAAGCTACAGAAAAAAAAAATAAAGTAAAAGAAGCCAGCACTGGGGTTTGCCCAGAACTCCCAAAAAATCCCTTTTTTATTGTTGTTGGGTTTTTTCCCCATTGGTGTGACTCTCACTACCAGACTTGCAGTAAAATTTGATGTTTTTCATGCTCCTAAAGATTTTTTGAGGCAGGAGAGACTCATTCTGTATTGTTTATGTTCTTGGGTTTTGTTTTTTGGGTTTTTTTCCCTGCTCAGCTGCTCCTAAGAATCTTTCTGAGCTGTATTTCCTTGCCCCAAGAGGAAACATTAAAGAACCACACAGAATCAGGGGTTGGAAGGGTCCTCTGGAGATCATCCACTCCAAACCTCCCTCTCAAGGCAGGGGTCACCTAAAGAAGGTCACACAGGAACACATCCAGGTGGGCTTGGAGTGACTCCAGGGACAGAGACTCCACCACCTCTCTGGGCAGCCTGCTCCAGGGCTCCAGCACCCTTAAATTGAAGAAGTTCCTTCTCATGTTCAGATGGAACTTCTCCCGTTCAAGTTTGTGCCCATCACCCCCTGTCCTGTCACTGGGCACCGCTGAGCAAAGCCTGGCCCCATCCTCCTGATCCCCACCCTGAAAGTATTGATCAGCATCGATCAGATCCCCCTCAGGCTGCTCTTCCCCAAGCTAAACAGCCCCAACCCTCAGCCTCTCCTCATCACAGAGATCTTCATGGTCCTTGCAGGGGTTCGAGCGAGAGAAAGGGCTGAGAACCGACCCCTCAGATGTGTGAGAGCAGCTTCGGGTCAGTCCCAGGCAGAGAGCTCCGCTCCCCGGCTGCCCCTGGTTCCGTGAGGCCGCCCGGAGCTGCTGAGCGGCCAATGCCCGCCCCCGGCTCTCAGCTTCCCGCCCCCGGTAATTGAGGGGGAACCAGCGCTGGGGGCCCGGGGGCGGACGGCTCTTACCTGCATGCCCAGTGTCGATGGGTGGCCGTTCCCACAGCGGTGCTCAGCGCTGCCCCCACCCCTCTGCCCCCAGGTCCCCCTCGCTGCGGCCGCTGCGGCTTCGGCGCGATCCTTCCGGGAAACGAAATCGAAACGAGCCGCAGCCCCGGGGAGGCAGGAGAGCGGCGAGCGGGCAGCACCAGGGCCCGTGTGTTTCCCCCCTCCCTTCTCTCCCGATACCGTGGGCCCTCGTCTGCTCTGACACGGGGAATCCCTGTGCGCCCGGCGGGTGTGGCTACCGGCACCCGGAGAGCACCGGGGGAAACCTTGTGCTCTGGAGCTGCCGTCCCCTGGCACGGAAGCGCTGCGGGAGGATGGATCCCGGGACACACCGGGAGCGAGCAGCTCGAATATGCGGTTTTAACACTGGGGGCTTTTTCTCGCAGGGGGCACGGCCGGGCCGAGGGGCCGGGGCTGGGGCTGCGGGAACACAGGGCACAGGCACACGACGCCGGAGACCCGCGGCAGCGCTGCACAGCGCCACGCGCGCACCGGAAAGCCCCGCCCCCAGCACGCCCCGCCCCGCTTCCCGCTCCCTCTGTTCCTATTGGCCAACCCGCTCTGAGCGCGGAGCCAATCGAATGGCGCCACGGGCTGGGCGTGGCTGAGCGGCGGGACCCCGCCCCCGCCCGCCTGAGGGAGCGGCTTCGGCCGGACGCGGTGAGTGAGGCCTAAAGGCGCGGGGGGGCGGCTGGGGGGGCTCTTTGCTCCCCCCACCCCGTGAAGTCTGAGAAGGTCCGCGGGACCTGCCTGACTCTCTGGGGAGTTTGGTGGGGGCTGCAGGGGCCATCTCCGAGCTTGGGCAGGGCCTTAGGGCCCATCCCGGCCTTTGCTGTCCATTGAGGGTAACTTACGGGCCCGGGTCCCCGGTGTGCGCTGTGCGTCCGGAGGAAGGGTGCAGTCGGTGTCCGGTGGGAGCCTTCCGTGCCCGTGTGGATGTTAAAGAGGGTGTCTGTGGGGTCAGGGCAGTGTTTGCGGGGCCGAGGGAGCGCTCGTGGGTCCCAGCGGACTCCATTGTTGTGTGTGGGCTTTGCTGGGCCATGTGTGGGCGCCTGCGGGGATGCGTCCGGGGCCTTGTGTGGAGCTGGGGTTGCCTCCACCTGCCCTGTGTTAACGGGGAGAGGAGGCCTCTGGGGCCTCCCCTGCACTTTGTCAGGGGGCTGGGGCTGCCGTCCCTTGCCGTCCCTTGAGTTCCTGCTGCATCCCTGCACCTTTGACCTCTTATCCCTTTGCCCGGTGCTGTGTGGGAGGCTTCAGGCTCTGCTCTGTGCCCAGCGCCCTTTGATGAAGCTACTGCTTGTGACCACCACCCCCGGGTGCTGGTTGGTTATGCTGCCATCCTACACGTGCTCTGGGGTCACAGGGTGGTTTGTTATTGTTCTTAAGCATGGTTTTAGGCTTCAGTCTACTTTCCTTCCATTCTTTCTGCCCCTGCTGTGTTTTGAAGGGGAGTTTCTGAAGGGGCTTCCCCTGAACAGGTGCTGTGGGTGAGAGCTTGGCCTGCCTCTGCTCTTGAGCAACTTTCTGTGTCATGACTTTCCCTGTCTTTGATCATGCTCTCTCTCTGTCTCTCTCCTGCCTCCTCAATGAGCTTAGGCTTTTTAGGAAAGGGATAACAACTATGCTAAAATCCTTGGGTATAAATCTGGAAGATTGCAAATATATCTCTGCAGAGAGAATATTCTGAATTACTTTGCCAGGGNATCACTTCCCTTGCCCTGCTGCCCGCGCTGCTCTGTCAGGCTCTGGTTGCTCTCTGGGCTGCCAGAGCAACCTGACAGCCCAGACTGAGCTTCTCATCCAGCAGTACCCCCAAGTCCCACTCCCCAGGGCTGCTCTCAAGCCAGTTCATCAAGCAAACATTTCATCTCTTGGCTGTTGATTGGCTTTGCACACTGAGGAAAGGACTCCTTTGGGGGGCTACAACCTCAGCCTCCCAGGGCTAAAGAAATGGTGGCTCAGTCCAAGAGGACACCACAGGCTGCAAGGGCAGACTGGTCACAGGCCATGTGCTGAGCAGGATGTGGACATTTCTCAGAGGTTTGGCCTTTTTATAGTCAGGGCCCCTGGGGTTCATCCCTGGCTCTGACCTCTGGCATAGTGAGGAAGGGCTCCCACATTCCCAGTCACTGGGTTGTTGCAAACCTGAGTGGTTTGGTTGAAAGGGACCTGAAGAGCTCATGTAGTCCACCCCACTTCAGTCAGGAGGGACATCTGCTTTAAGGCAGAGAGTTCACCTGTGGCCCTTGTGCCTGCTTTATCCTCACCACAAAGTCCCAATCCTTCCTGCTGGCATTAGCAGCAGTCACAAACTGTTAATCGGAAGGAAGCTGTGTCTGGGCAATCAACACAGAGGCTCAGCTCTTCCTTTCCAGGTGTGGCCTTGTTTACCCCAGTGCCTGGACCTGACTGCACTGCTGACAGTCACCTGGGCTTAAGAGTTATAAATACTTCTGCCCTCACTTCACTGAAGCATTTTCAGTGATGTAAGCATCAAAAGAGTGCATTATTGAACTCCAGAAGCTGTGGGTTAGTCTGCAGGGAAAGCTGCTGGTAAGAGTTGTTAGCTGTTACTCTTCAGGCTGGGTTTGCAAATGCCTTTATTGCAGCACAGCAGTTTTCTGTAGGGAAGCAGCCACATTTTCCCAAGTGAAGTAGGCTGATGCTGTTTACAGCCTCTGTGTGCTTATGTCACTAATAAAATGCTCTTTTGCAAAGCAGCCTGTGCAGCTGTTGCTTACACTGGCACAGCTATCTGTAGTTGCTGCAATAATGTCTTCTGTGGTCAGTACCTTATGGTTTGAACCATCAGAATTGAGATCCCTTTCTTCCTTTACCTGATTTGGTCATCATTTTGAAAGGTTGAGAGCCCCAGGGATGTTAGCTTGAAGAAGAGAAGGCTGAGAGGGGATCTGATGGATGTCTGTAAATATCTGAGGGGTGGGGGACAAGTCCAAGGTGCCAGGCTCTGTCTGGTGGTGCCCAGGAACAGCTGCAAGCTGGAACACTGGAAGTGCCACCTCAATGTGAGGAGAAACTTCTTTGGTGTGAGGGTGCTGGAGGCCTGGAGCAGGCTGCCAGAGAGGTTGTGGAGTCTCCTTTCAAAACCTGCCTGGATGTGTTCCTGTGTAACCTGCCCTGGGTGATCTGGCAGGGGAGTTGGACTCAATCTCTGAAGGTCCCTTCCAACCCCTACCATTCTGTGATTCTGTTAAATCTGATCTCCAGTCATTCTGAGGTGCCCTCACACCTTGGCATGTTGAGTCTTCCCTTCTCAGAATCCAGGAGGTTCCATAACCATTCACTTTCAGTTTTCTGTTCAGGCTGTTGTGATGTTTTCCAGTGTGGTGATTCAATCTTTACTGGTCATGAGAAGTAAGAATCACTTCTGGCTTTGAGGTGATGCTTTCAGCACAACGTGTGGGGATGTCTTTGTCACCTGACCTCATCTTGAACTCATTCCCTGTGGCTGGGACAGGCAGCCAAGTGTTTAGCTCACAGTGCAGCAGTGTAGTAGTCAAAGCAAGCAGAGTTATAATATGGTTTAAAAGTAATGCTATTAACTCCACTTTAAATACCTGAAAATCCATGAGTAGAACATTCAAGTGGAAGGAGAAGATTAATGGTTAATGCCTCACCTGAAAGAAGGTTGGACAGAGGTGGGGTTGGTGTCTTCTGCCTAGTAATAAGTGCCAGGATGAGAGGAAATGGCCTCAAGCTGCACCAGGGGAGGTTTAGGTTGTGCATCAGAAGAAACATCTCCACTGAAAGGGCTCTCAACCACTGGCACAGGCTGCCCAGGGGGTGGTTGAATCCCCGTTCCTGGAGGTGTTCAACAGCCACAGAGACATGGTGCTGAGGGCCATGGTTTAGCTCCAGCCTTGGCAGAGGTAAGGCATGGTTGGACTGAGCTTAAAGGTCATTTCCAACCAAAGCAACTCCACAGCTCTCTGTGATTCCATGATTCACCCTTTGCAAGGAATTTGCTGTAAGGCTTCAGTGCCAGGCAGCAGTTACCAACACCCCACCCTTATCCCTGGTGCCCTTGGATTAATAATTGCATCACAAAGGTGCAGTCCTGTTATGAAAGTCCCTGCATGATGCCAGCCTGGCTCAGCAGCCAAGCAGCTGGTGAGGAGACTTGCAGAGCTACCAGAGGTGGCCATACCCTTGCAACCTCTCTTAGCTGCAGGCTGTGGGGCTAGCAGAAGCTCTTCCTCCTCCTCCTCCTGCTTCATAAATGCAAAATGAGCCTCCCTGAAACTTCAGCTTGGGAACACAGGCCCTGGGACTGCTGTGTCCTGCTCCCTGAGGAGCCTGTGGATAATGAGGTCTTTCTTTACAGGGAAAATGCTGAATTGGTGCCTGCTGATAAAGGCCACTTCAGCTGCCAAAGGATCTCCTGATTTTTAAATGAATTGCTTAATAGAAAGTAAATTTAGCCAGAGGATCAGTTCATTACTGGCTAATTTAACCCATCCCCAGGCAGGCAGCATAATAAATACTTTCTCGGGGGGGAATTGTAATAGGATGAGGAGCCACCACCATTTTTAATTCCACTTTGTTTATAAATAGCACAACCAGAGCTAATGATGAGTTCAGAAATGCCTGATTTGGTACAATTATCATCTTCTGGAGGAGCAGTGTGATTGCAGTGTCTATTTTGGGGAGGGGATTTGGAGCCAGACTGCTGGTGAAAGCTCTGATCTCAGGGTGCTGATCCCAACATCTCCCTGATTCCAGCATGACACTGGGCTAGGGCTTGGGGACCACTTTATGCCAAGATTAGGGCAGTTTTGGGGGCCTGGCTCTGCACTGCCATCTGAGTTGTTGCTTACTGAATAGCCTCCTGATTCTGAAAAATTCTCTCCATATTTCATCTTCTGTCCCATCACCCAGACTGGTCCCAGCTGCATCCTGAGGAGCTGAGTTGCCTTCCAGTGCTTGTTTCTTACCAGTGTGAAAAACAACAGTAGAGAAAGCTTGGACTTGTAACCCAGAGAGCTCAGATGAGCTGAATCCATCTGCCGTGCTCCAGGCTAGACAGAGAGTGCCTGAGCTTGCCCCAAGCAGCTCTGCCTTGTGCTAGGGAGGAGGAAAGCCCCCAGTGCTGGGGTGGGGGGGGCACCTGTGAGAGGGTCTCCAGCCATAGCTCAGCAGCATGGATAACAAACCTGCAGTTTGCTGAAGTGGGAACTGAATCCCAGAATCCAAGACTGGTTTGGGTGGGAAGAGCTCCTTCAGTCCAACCCCCTGCACTCAGCAGGGGCAGCTGCAGCCAGAGCAGGCTGCTCACTGCCCCAAACAGCCTGATCTGGGATGGTGCCAGCCATGGGGCAGCTCCCACCTCTCTGGGCAGCCTGGGCCAGGCTCTGCCCACCCTCAGTGTCAAACATTTCTCCCTTCTCTCCACTCTGAATCTGCCTCTTTTAGTTCCAAACCATCTCCCCTTGCCCTGTCACAACAGGCCCTGCTCAGTCTGTCTTCAGCCTTCTGAGCACTCCCTTTAAGCACTGCTAGACCATAAATGCCTGATGGCTGATCTCTGCTCCAGAGCCTGACATCCTGGGTTTGCTCCCTGATGTTCCACTGAGAGGCTGGAGAAGCTCAGAGCTAAGATGGGAGGCCTGGATGTGTCTGTGCACATCTGTGGGAGAAGAGGCTGAGGAGCAGCTATTACAATTGATGTTCACCCACTGATTGCTCCTGGGTGTGGAATGTTCAGTGTTTGCATCCAGTTTGCAACTGAAATCCAGTAACAGCTTCATGAACTGTAAACTGGAACAGGCAGGATGTGTCCCACTGCCCAGTGACTGGAGAACTGCTCCAGATCTGCCTGGGATTCAATGCTGGAATAACTAAGCATAAAAAAAGTGGTCAAGGAAATCGAGCAGAGAAATGAGGGCACAGCTCTGTGTGTGTGAGAGGTCTGCCTTGGCAGTTTGTGGACAGATAATATGGATCCAGACTCATTAGTCACAGGTTCAGAGGCAAAAGCCTGTGTGATGAGAGCTGGGAAATGAGTGGAGCAGCCAGGCAGGCCTCATAAAGCTGCTACGTGCCTGACCTGGCTGTGGGCATCCAGCAGCTCATCCTCTTGAATCAGTCTGCAGGAGGAAGCTGAGCCTGGCAGCCTGCAGTCAGCACCACTGCACCTTGTGCCTGCTGCTGCTGAGGAGTGATTGCTGCTGGCAGGTTGTGCTGCCTGGAGGGGGAGGCTGAGCCTTGCAGCTTTGAGGTGCATGGAGTGTGGCCAGCAGGGCAAGGGAGGTTCTGTTCCCACTCTGCTCTGCCCTGGTGAGGCCACAGAGTCCAGTTCTGGGCTCCCCAGTTCAAGAGGGACAGGGAACTGCTGGAAAGAGTCCAGGGGAGGCTGTGAGGATGCTGAGGGGCATGGAGCACCTCTGTGAGAAGCAAAGGCTGAGAGCCCTGGGGTTGAGCCTGGAGAAGAGAAGGCTGAGAGGAGATCTTATTAATGTTACAAGTATCTGAAGGGTGGGGGTCGAAAAGAAGGTGCCAGTCAGAGGTGTGCAGTGGCAGAGCAAGGGACAATGGACACAAACTGGAACCCAGGAAGTTCCACATCAACATGAGGAGGAATTTGTTTAGTGTGAGGGTGCTGGAGCCCTGGAGCAGGCTGCCCAGAGAGGTTGTGCAGTCTCCTTCTCTGAAGAGCTTTCAAGGCCTATCCAGATGTGTTCCTATGTGACCTGCCCTGGGCAGGGACAAGACAGGAAGGACAAAACTTCCCAGCTGCTGTTGAATGCCCCCAGAGTTTGAGCAGGACTGGGAATCAGCTGGGTGGGTTTTACAGGCCTCCCAGTTGGTGTGGGGTTGACACCATCTGTTGGGTCATCATAGCTGGAACACACAACAGAGGGCAACAGGAGGAGGAAGCCTTAGCCCGTGTGGAAGCTGGCTAATTTCTGCCTCCTCTGGGTGAGTGGATTAAAAGGCCTGGCATTGCATAACCTCCAGCCCCAGAGAAGGTTCCATCTGTCAGGAATGTTAGCAGCAGCAGCAGTTGGGAGTTATGAATGAGTTCCCTAATCCATTGACACAAAGGTTCTGGCAGGCACTTGCAAGCCTCCTTATCTAATGCTTTTGGAGCCCTTTGAGAGGTGTTGGTGCCTGATATGGACTGAGAGGGTGGAGGTTGATGATTACAAAAAGCCTTTAGAGGAGACTTTGCTGCCTGTGGTGGGAAAGAGCCTTTGGAGATTTCCACAGCTTGTCTTAGTTCTTGTAACCTTGGTCAAGAGGCCAACTCAGGATGCTAAGGGGCAGGAAAGAACCAACTCAGGATGCTAAGGGGCAGGAAAGAACCACCTCAGGATGCTAAGGGGCAGGGAAGAACCACCTCAGGATGCTAAGGGGCAGGAAGGAACCACCTCAGGATGCTAAGGGGCAGGAAAGAACCAACTCAGGATGCTAAGGGGCAGGAAAGAACCAGCTCAGGATGCTAAGGGGCAGAAAAGAACCAACTCAGGATGCTAAGGGGCAGGAAAGAACCACCTCAGGATGCTAAGGGGCAGAAAAGATCTGCAGATTCTCTACATTTCAGTAAGCACCAATCTGGGGAGACCTCATTGCTCTCTACAGCTCCCTGAAAGAAGGTTGGAGAGAGGTGGAGGTGGCCCTTGGGGCCATGGTTTAGAGACCATGGCAGTGTTGTGTTGATGGTTGGACTGGCTGTTCTTAGAGGGATTTTCCAACCTTTGTGACTCCATTTGATAGCAAGGCAGTGCTCTCCATGCAGGATTGCTGTCAGACTTGAGGAGCAGTGATACACAGCTGGGTTTGGGGTGGTTTGATCTGAATCTGCTGCATCAGATACCGGAGTGAAACCAGTTTAGTGCTGTCAGCTGGTGCTGGCTGAGCACAGGGCAAGCTGCATTTCTGTCTGCTGGCAATTGCAGAGCTCAGTGCATTAGGGCTGTGCTATATTTAAGTGGTGCCCTGTCTGTCAGACCTCCCTGTTACAAAATGTTCCCTTGCCAGGCTCATGCAGTGAGTCTCTCCTTTAAAAGGCTGCAGAATTGGAGGGCTGGTTAAGATGCCCTGCCTGTGGCATCTCTCTCTCTGTCTTCCCTTTGTGCTCTTCAGTCATTCCAAGGCCATGTTAAAGGTGCTGCGGACAGGCAGGGAAGATGCCAGCTCACTGCCTGTGGAGTGGAATTATTGCATTTCTGAGAGATGAAACTCTTATTACTGCAGAAAATAGCCTCTCAACCCAGCGTGCTGCAGACACTCAGGGCTATCTTTAGGCAGGAGCCTGTCACAGCTGAATTAAAAATAACAATTCCAAACAAAACCTCTTTTGAACCCTGCCCAGCCAGGTTGGCAACCAGGAGACTCCCAGGGCTTTGCTGCTCCCCAAGCAGCTGGAGCTGCACCCTCCTGCTGCAAGAGTGGTCAGGGGTTGGCACAGGCTGCCTAAGGAGATGGTGGAGTCCCCATCCCTGGAGGTGCTCAAGAAATGTGTGGCCATGGCACTTGGGGACAGGGTTTAGTGGCCAGGGTGGGTTTAGGTTGATGGTTGGAGTCAGCTATTTTGGAGCTCTCTGCCAACCAAAACAATTCTCTATTTAGTCAGTGCCCAGGCAGGTCCCTCTGCCCTGCACAAACACCTCAGCAGGTGCTGGACCAGCTCTTGTCTCTGCTTTCCCCATGCTGTATTTACTACTTTTTTTTTTTTTTTAGTGGTCTTTCACCTTTTTTTAAAACCTCCACAAAACACAGCAACACTCCCTGCCTAATTTTGCTGGAACGTGACAGTAGGGCAAACATTTTGGTGACAGAATTTGAGGTCAGATGTAGTAAAGAATGTGCTGGAATATTCTTAGAAAGCATCAGAGCTGCTCTTGATGTGCCCAAAAATTGATCCAGGGCTGTAAACAAAGCAGCAGATGTCCTGCCAAGGCACCATCCTCAACCACAGTTCTTTGGAAGCCTTGAGCAAGATGTTTTTCAGCCCTTCAAAATAAGGGGTCACGTTGCCAGCCCTCTGTCACCTTGTGTCACCAAGTGGTTGGCTTCACCTAGCTGAAATTGTAGCCTCTGCTGTTGCCTCCCTAAAATAGATCAAGATGTGTTTTCCTCAAGAGCTGTGGTTGTGCTGAGTTGAACCCTTCTGGTTGGTTTGGGTTTGGGTTACTGGAAGTGCTCCTTGCAGGCTGGGGCTGAGCTCTGAAAAACAGGCCTGGGGTTTGCTTGGCTTTTGGTTGTGGTTTGCAGCTTGGTGTGAATGACCTGGGGTGGTTTGCAGAGCTGCTTTGTTTTTCTGCAGATCACTTAGCAGCTGATCTCTGTGAGGAGCAAAGGCAGAGAGCTGGGGCTGAGACCCTGAGGAAGAGCAGCCTGAGAGGGGATGTGAGAGGTGCTCAGCAAGAGATAAAGGCTGGAGGACAAGAGGCTGAGGGCAGACTCTTCTCAGTGGTGCCCAGTGGCAGGACAAGGGACAGTGGGCACAAAATGGAACTCAGGAGGTTCCATCTGGACAGGAGGAGAAACTTATTTGGTGTGAGGGTGCTGGAGGCCTGGAGCAGGCTGCCCAGAGAGGTTGTGGAGTCTCCTTCTGTGGAGACTTTTAAAACCCTCCTGGATGCCTTCCTGTGTGACCTGCCCTGGGTGATGCTGCTTTAGCAGGGGGGTTGGCCTGGATGTTCTCTGGAGGTCCCTTCCAATCCCTTCCACTCTTTGATCAGAGCTCATTCAGGCACAGCAGTGAGCACTGAGCTCCTCCTGACCATAGTTCTTTCAGGCCTGGCCTATTTACTTGCAGATGTAATTGCATTTCATTAACCAGTCAGCAGCTTCCCCATTTTTGGGGGTGTTTGTTGATGCTCTCTTCTTCTGAAATCTCTCTGGTGAAAGGCTTCTGGAGCTGCATTCCACATTCAAGCCTCCTCCATCCATTGTTGGCATTTCCAGCCCCACTGTGCAATTGGTTAAAGGTGAATGGCAGTTGGGGTTGTGGCAGATGAGCTGGGAATAAGTGAGCAGTTACTTACTGGGATCCCTTCCAGGGAAGGAAGGAAGGTGGAGTTTGAAGCTGCTCACAGCCTTACTAAAATAAGAGTCAAGGCAAGGAGGTGCTTTTTGGTAGGAGTCAAACAGCAACTGACTTTGTGTAGGAAACTAAGAGCTCTGGCAGTGAGGAATTGGCCTGATCAGCCACTTGGGTTTAAGCCACTGGGGGGTTTCAGAACACACTGATTAGTGCCCTGAGCCTCCTCTTAAGAGGCTCCATACTGCCCAGCTGCTGTGCCAACAGCAAAGAGGGAGGTTTGTTCATCCTTTGTGGTGCTGCAGGCTGTGTGCTGTTGTTGGGACCCTGCATTTCAGGCCAAAATGGCAGGTGGTGGGGGTGGCAACAGCTTCAGATGATGTCTGCAGCTCCTGGCTCCACGAAGGCCACTGTGGTGGAGGAGACAGGAGGGGCTGTGGTGTGTTCAGCCCCTCAAGTGTGTGCTGAAGTGTTAACTCCCTCTGCAACTACCCCAAAGGAGGTTGGAGCCAGGTTGGGGCTTGGTCTCTTCTCACAGGCAGCAAGCAGCAGGAGAGGAAACAGCCTGAAATTGTGCCAGGGGAGGTTCAGGTTGGGTGTTGGGGACAAGTTCTTCCCAGCAAAGGTTCTCAGGCACTGGCACAGGGAGGTGGTGGAGTCCCCATCCTTGGAAGGATTTCAAAGACTCAGGAGCATGGTTTGGTGGTAGTAGCTTCATAGTGGTGAGATTGTGAGCTCTGATCTCAAAGGTCTCTTCCAGCCTCTGGTTCTATGAGTTGATGATTCCAGCATGCACTCTGCTGTCTCCCCTCTGCTGGTGCAGCTCCTCTGTGTGCTTTGAGGGTGCAACAAGCTGCCTTGCTGCTGAACATCTTGCACTCTGGGTGGGTTTTCATAGTCCTGAGTGATGGGAACCCACCTGCCCTCACATGGAATAACATCTTCAGAGACTGCTGCTCTTCCTTTACCTTCCTTTAGCAAGCTCCAGCAGCTTTACTGCACCCAGACAAAGCAGGTAATAGGGCATTAAAGAACACAAAACTTGTCCCTAGACCAAAAGCAACAACAAGTTGTACGTCTGTGGAGTACAAACACGAGTTAGTAATTTAGTGACAGCTTGTTTCCTGCTGCTGGGTTGTTTGTTTTTAAGTGAGGTATCTCTTAGGGCATTCATCTAGTCAGGTGCTGTGTGCTTACTGGTCAAACTTTCACACTTATCAGCACACACACACACACACACACATGGTTATCACTGCTGTGAGTCAGGGTGAAAATAGTTTTTCTCCTTCAGGTTCTGCTTGCGTCAAAACTGACATCTTCTGGTGATCTGTGCTCTGATTCTGCTGCTTTGTCACCCTGGGCTAGCAGCAGGCTCTCAGCAACCCAGGTCTGGCTTAGAGAATCATTAAGGTTGGGAAACAAGAAGGTCATCACATCCAACCTGCTACCCAGCACCTCTTTGGAGAAAACATTAGAATCAGAGAGTGGTAGGGGCTGGAGGGGACCTCTGGAGGTCATCCAGTCCAAGTCCCCTGCCAGAGCAGGCGCACCCAGGGCAGGGCACACAGCAACATATCCAGGGGGGGTTGGAAACTCTCCAGAGAAGGAGACTCCACAACCCCTCTGGGCAGCCTGCTCCAGGCCTCCAGCACCCTCACACCAAACAAGTTTCTCTTCATGTTGAGGAGACCTCCTGGGTCCCAGCTTGTGCCCATTGCTCTTTGTGCTGTCA
The DNA here is from genome assembly GCA_013399055.1 of Ramphastos sulfuratus. Classification (NCBI taxonomy): domain Eukaryota; kingdom Metazoa; phylum Chordata; class Aves; order Piciformes; family Ramphastidae; genus Ramphastos; species Ramphastos sulfuratus. The sequence goes on along the minus strand of WBNM01008534.1, from coordinate 35,666 downwards.
CTGAGCACCACCAGACAGAGCCTGGCACCTTCATCTTGCCCCCCATGTGGGCACTGGGAGATGAAACCAACTCATTTTATCCTCACTTACTGCAGATTGGTTTGGGTCCAAGTCCAGGGACTTTTGGGCTGGGAAATTTGTGTGTACATGGTCTGTGCATACTCAGACACTCAGGCTGCCAACTCATTCATCCATGGATTCATTCACAGAATGGGTTGGATTGGAAAGGACTTTAANGAAATTTTAGAGGGGGGGCTTTTGCCAAAAAGAAGCTTGCAGTGAAGCTGTTGGTTAGGGAGCAGGTTGTAGCAGTCAGACATTCCATGAATCAGCTCGGGGGTGGGGGGGGGGATGGGGACTTTTACACTGAAATATTTACATGAATCAGACCTCTGGGCTCAGGGTGGGGGGAGTGACCATCGCTGCACAAACAGTTTAAACTGGGAAGCAGTGCTGGGACTTGGTGCTTCCCTCTGGGAAAGAAGGATTTCGGGATAGTGGTGCTGGGAGCGCTGGGAGCGTATGAGCCGCCAGTAAGTGAGGAGCTGGGGGCGTGAGGGTGCTTGGCACAGCTGCTGTAGCAGCTGGGGGGGTGCTGATCTCTCTTCAGAGGTTCTGCTGGCTGCAATTGGATTGGATTTGGGATTAGAGCTTCCTCAGACCTGCTGTTGTCCTCCTGCTTTCTGGAGAGCTTAGAATGGAGAGGGTTGACTGCTGGTGGTGTGGAGGTAGGACCTGAAACTGTGTGAGTTTGGAACCAAGAGAGAGTTCCCTGCCTGGGAAGAAACATTGGGAAGGCAAAATAGCATTTTAAAGTCTGCAGAGACAAGGTAGGTTTTGCTTTTCTGCTTTCCTGAAACATTTTACATTCTTTTTGTTTTTGTTCTGGAAGCCTTGTGAGTAGTTTTCCAGGAAGTTTATAGAGATTCATAGAATAGTTTGGCTTGGAAGGGACCTTAAAGATAATCCAGTTCCAACACCCCTGCCTTGGGCAGGGACATCTCCCAGTGCTGGAACAGAGAGCACAGAGGAAAACCTTTGTCTGCTGCTTGGAGATTTTTGTGTTGTTTGTAGCTTAATCTAACAGTAAGACAAAGTGGACCTCAGAGGTTGTAGGTTGC